>CP135566.1:7864060-7896994 GCA_032401905.1 Swietenia macrophylla
TGTAAAGACTACTGATGAATAAAAACCACAGCAACCATTCAATGCTCTTGATTTATCCATCATTGGGCAAAATTGGGATACTCCTTAACCTTATCAATTGAGTGCTAGTAAAACTATAATCTATGAAATTGAGTAACAGAAGAAAGGTAAACTCAATAAGGGAGCAAAAAGGACAAGAAATTTAAAAGGTATACAGTTGGACAGCAGACAATGCAAATAACCATAAAAAAAAGTGCAAAAACAAATAAAATACTACATGACCATAAAGATCCAATAACCATATGTTCTTAAGCACGATTACCAATCGTTTTATTTTATGCCCAGTGAGACCACATCAAATAAATATGAGACAAATCACCAAATTTGTGGGCATGCATAGGATGCACACTGGACCATTTGAGAATCCACATTAATAAGTAATCCAGAAATTGCGGAGGAAATCTTTGGCCCATATGGAAGTCGTGGTAACATGTCAAAAGAAGAAAATATTCACCAGTAGATCAATTCTACAAGCACACCTTCATTTCATAACATAATCAACAAAGGAACAAATACAAGAGAATCCTTAAATCACATATTAAATCAAAGGACCTTTTTGTTAAAAAAAATAGCATACACTTGCATGTTATGTATTTATTAAACAATATATGACTGTGTTAGATTTATCAAATCAAATGATAATCAACAAATACATCGAGATCAGAGAAAGAGAGACAAGATAGGATTGTACCCTCAATCTATCGGACAGGATGGAAGGAGTAACAAGCTTGTACTTGGGGACCTCAGAAAGAAGCTTGTCGTAGGTTCCCTGATCAAACAAAACCATGTTGTTCACCTTCTCCTTTTGCTTTCCCTTGCTCCACTTCTGCAAATCATCAGACAAAATAAAATTCATCCTCGTGTTCCGATAACATCAAATATTTGCCACAATGAACTAAAGCCCCATACTATTGTTCACGCAAAGTTACAAACTGAATGACTCCATAAAACAAATTAATTTATACCTTCTTCTTCTGCTTCCCTCCACCAGACTTGGCAGGCTTTGAGGACGGAGGCGGGACCTTATCCTTCTTCGGTGCCTGCCACAAGGAACAGCAAAAACATCAAAACCAAAAAGAAAAAAAACATTGTCACAAAAATATGCCAAATTAAGAAATTTAAATACAAAACAAAAAAAAATAGCAACCAAGAAACTGCGGAGCCAAAAAAAGTCTTACTTAGAAAACCTGACATATTGATCAAGATGTCGCCATTATTATTTAAACAATCGTTAAAATGTTTAGCACCCAAATTCACAAAACAATGTCTTTACCATGCTAAATCAATGAAAAAGGTATAAAAATCTAACAGACTGCTCCGTCTGGTTTCCAATAAAACGCATAAAGCAAACAGTAACCATCTCAAAATTTATCATCTAGGCATCCACGAAATAACAATAAATAAATAATCCGCATAGTAATGACCTAACACGTCTACAATAGAACATGAGTTCTTGCTCGTTTAATTTTCTTTCTTTGTCCATTATTTTGTCAGGAACTAAACAGAGAGTGGAGAAGGGCTTGACGTTGGCTTACCATTGTGCTTGATGTAGTTGTAAAGAGTTTTCCTCGTGAAGAAGGAGATGCGGCAGCAGTGGAAAACAGCTGAAGAAAAACAAAGAAATATGGGGCTCGGCTGCTAGGGTTGGGCTTCGCCTGGACTAACGTGCACGGGGGCGCTACGTGCTTGTTTAGATCCAGAGATCGGGCACGGGCATAATCTAAGTTATTTATTTATTTACAGGGTTTTATTGCTCAAGTAATCCAAACAATTGTTTTTGAAAATGATTCAAAAACTATAAGTTTTAAGAATATATTATTTAAATTTTTTTTCATTTATTTTGTATTCTACTTGAGTTTTTTTTCGTTGATCTAAAAATTAAAAAATATTAATTAAAGTGTAAAAATAACATTTATACTTTTAAATATTATTTTAGTTCTATTTTATCCATCTCTAACTAACATTGATTTTTGTAATTTTTTTAAATATGTTTACTTGATTTTTTTTAATTACTAAAATTTTAAAAAATTTATTTCTTATAATTTCTCACATTGTGTAGAAAAATATTGCACAAATTGATTTAAATTAATTAATCAAATTTTAAGCACTATTAAAAAATGCAATTAATATTTTAAATTTTAGTTAATTTATTTAAAATTTAATTAATTTATTGTACATTTTTATAGTACTTTAAATTTGGTTAATTTATTAAAATTATTCTATACAGCATTTTTTTATACAGTGTGAGAAATCATAAATTAATCATCATTTTAAATTTTAATAATTAAAAAAAATTGATAGTTAAAACAGAATTAAAAGAATACTTAGTAGTATAAATATTATTTTATACTTCAGTTACCATTTTGCTAAACTTTTACGGTACTAAAAAAGGTTTAAATAAAACAAAAAATAAACAATGGAGTTTTAAACTTAAATTTTACATTTAAATAGCTAATTTTTAAAGTTTATTCATAATTTTAACCTAAACCTCGATCTTTTCATAATTTTAGCTAGGCAACTAGCTTTTTGACAATTTTGCCACTAAAACAAAAAATTTATTTTATTTGTCACTTATTTGTTTAAGCCGAACAGAGAAGAAGAAAAATAAGAGAGAGAAAGAAAAAAGTCAAAAGAAAAAACAAAAGCATTGCAAATATGAATTTTGGATTAAACTTAGTGATCTCTTAAATATAAATTTTGATCAAATTTGATGTTATTGATTTGAACAAAGATGAATTACAATGTCAAATTGTAATGTACTTTTATTAAAAAAATATTGTATTCATGACATTAATTTTTATTATTGTTAGAAAAAAATTAGTAAAATAGTGCATATACATTAATTTTTTGACAATGCATACCGTAAATTTGTATAAAGATCAAACACATTATTAGATTTTTGCAATTTTTACTCGATAATTTTATAATCGTCAAAGGATTTCAATATGAATTGGAAAGTCACTTGATGAAGTCGTTGAAGTACTTGTTAGACAAATTCATATCCCTTAAAGATTTTGAATTTATCAAGAAATTTCATCGTGTTTAAGAATTTTCCTGATCAATTTGTACAAGAAATTATTTGATAAATTTGTCAAGTGACTTTTTAGTATATCCTAAAATTTTATACGAATTTAAGAAATAAAAATTCTAACTCAACAGTATTATTAAATAATTAAACGAATTATAATCATGTCACTCATTTAATATTTTTATTTATATTATAATATATTTTATAATATTTATAATATTATTTTCTCATATATTAATAAATTTTATTTAAAATATAACTAAAAATTTTCTAAAGATTGATAAATATAACTACTAATTTTTTAAAATTAAAAAATATAAAATAAATTTGTTAAATCATAAATGAATTAACACGATATTATTACTCGAATAGTTAATTATGTCATAAATAAATTTACATATTAAAAATTTTTTAAATTCAAACCTAATATAATTATTATGTCACGTTGTATAACTCATTTAATAATTATATTATTTTATATTAATTTAAACTTATAAAATTTATATTGTGTTCATATTGAATTGATAAATTATGTCAAAAATTATCACCCTCTATTTATAGGTAAAATCTGTTTTGTGATTTACTTTTAACTCTTTACGAAAATAATAACCATATATTTCAGACTCTTTACGAAATATGTAGACAATCAAAAGAAAAGTACGTCTATTATATTAAATAATTTATGTTGTTATTTATTTTATAAATAAAACATAATAAATTATTATAAGTCTATTTATGAATTTTTAATAAATATAATATAATATTATATTATTTTGTAAAATAAAATATAGTATCTATAATAACATACAATATAATAAAATATAATGTTTTTAATGAATTAAATAAATTATAAATTAATATAACAATGTAACATATATATATATATATATATTCCAATCTAATAT
The DNA here is from genome assembly GCA_032401905.1 of Swietenia macrophylla. Classification (NCBI taxonomy): domain Eukaryota; kingdom Viridiplantae; phylum Streptophyta; class Magnoliopsida; order Sapindales; family Meliaceae; genus Swietenia; species Swietenia macrophylla. Next base: position 7,868,033 of record CP135566.1, read on the forward strand.
CAAAAATGATTTTGTATTAAATTTTATCAATTATAATTAATTACAATTCAATTTTGTTCAATTTAATTAAAATAATACAATTTAATATATGTTGCCAAATCAACGTGCTCTTAACCCCAGAATGGGTTGGTTGCAAAATTTTACAAAGATGTTAATGTTTTATGTAGTTAAGAATTAAGTAATAATTTTTTTTGGCTTTTGACTTAAAAGGATTCAAATTTCTTTACATCTGAACTCAAATCAATTTTTTGGATTTAATATGTTGAGTGAGTGATATATTAGCCCATTAATGTTTTAATATTTAGTTTAAAATATTTTATTTAATTATTTAAATTATTTTAAGGTAAACTGTTAGGCCTATTTTTAAGAGCATGGCCAGCAGATTAGAAAACTAATTATTTAAATTGTCGAACATATTTTTAAATAAAAAAAATAAAAAAATAAATAATTCGAAATTAATAATTATATATATTTATCTATATTGTGATAATTAAGCTTTTTTTTTTTTTTTACAATGATTGCTAAATACCTAAAAAATTAAAAATTTAAACAATGAGGACAAAAGTACAATGTAAGAGATGTTGTAGAAAAGAAAGATGTCAAATACAGTATATATCTACGTGCCACGTGTTTGCTGATCCATATACCAAAGCAGTGACCGAGGATGTTCATGCTTCACATGCTCGATCATTGGTAGTATATATGTTATGATTTATTTATACTACAATTTAATTTTTATTGGAATATTTTATCTTATATTTTAATGCAAGTAAAATGTTTTTATTTGTTTCAATTATTGACACATCAAACTAGCATCATAATAAAAGTGAAAGATGTGTCTTCAAAACCATGACCAACTTACTTACATGAGTGGTCACCCCAGTCTGCTGCAATAACTAGTTGAGATGAGACACATAACTTATTATATAGCTGGTATATCATAGTATTGCCTTGACTTGGACAAGATGAAGTCTATATTGATTAAGTGGTGTAATTTTTCTTTTTAATCATCTTTAGGGGGATTTAATTGGAGACAAATGAGAGAGCGTTTTTACCATTGAGAAAATGAGCATTTAAGAATTAAGGTTCAGAGAGCTCGAAGAGTGATTGAACCAAAATCAGTGCATGATTTATTAAAGATAGATGCTCTCCAATGGGAGAGGTATAACGAATGACTCATACTATATTTGCAAAGTCACCAATAAAAAAAAAAAAAATTAGAGAATGAAACCAACTTTTTTGTTGTCTAAGTTTCAAGAATTTTAAATAAAATATCAATTGATGATGCCTTTAGTTAGTGCTACCTATGTCAAGGAGTAATAGATTGATGTTACTTGCTTTGATTTATTGTCTACAATCAAATAAATTTTTATGAAGTATTTACTAATTCATGATGAATTTGAGCTAGAATCGAAATGAATGAGTTAGATCAAAATAAAGAACAAGAATCATAATATATTATTTATTTTAATTATAAAAATTAGAATCGAAATAGAAAAAAATTATTTTAAATTACCAAAATACTTTTAGTTAATTATTATTATTGTTATTGTTATTGTTGTTATTGTTTAATTATAATAATTGTGATTGTTATTATATAATAAATTATTTTTATTGATAATTAATTATAATAATTATAATTTTGTCAATAATAATTATAAAAATATGAATAAAATAATACTAATTATTTTATTTTTTATTTTTATAATTAATTTTTTATTTTTATATTTTTAATTAAAATAAGGGACAAAATAGAATATTAAATTATTAGGTAAGGGTAAAATAGTTAATTTTATGAATGAAAATTTCATTTCTATTTTTATCTCATTTTAGCAAATAAACATAATATTCATTCCGATTTTAAATTTTGATTCTAAGTTAGTAAACACACTATTTGTTTATTAAACATATCTAAAAGAATAGTTGATCTAAAAATAAATGACATGAATAAAATAAGAAGAATTATTTTATTACACCAAATTTATGCATTCATTGGTCGATTAGTTATTAATCTTTTCTAAATTGTTATAATTAAGAATCCGTAAAATTTTTTAGAATCAAACATAGCTCTAAGCAAAGGGATTAAGTATGTGTAGACTAATGTAACAAATTAAATCTAGGCCATATATGAACATTATTTACCAACTTTTTTAGTATGTTTATAGTTGAGAATGTTTCAACAAGCTCTTCCATACATATTAATTGTACATGGGTTACACTTCACTCGCATGGATACTAGTACACACTTAAGATTAAAGTAATATCTTCCCATTATAAGTAGGTGATGGCATGGTTTTGAAGTTCATTGGATTACCTTAATCTGCCAAATTCATAAGAGTATAATGTTTTTTTTTTTTAAAAAAAAGAAAACAGTTATTTCTATATAAAAAAACATGTGAAAGTGTATCTCCAACAATAATAAAAATACCAAATTTTAATTGTCTTTTGATTATTGATTGCATCACCTAGACATTTGTAAATATGCAATTTCAATCACTCTTATGAGTGGTGAAAAAAAAATTAAAATAGAGTATAAAATAGTAACCATGAAAAAGAGAGTAATAAGATCCAATGACAATCAAAAGGAAGGTCATACCAAACATAAGCTATCTTATTTTTTAAAAAATAAAAATAAAAAAAGATTTTTTTTTTTCAAAATAGTCATGTTACACACTTTATATGTGATGTCTAAATTTTAGAGTGATTGCCATTTATCAATTAGAAGATGAATTTTTGGTGATTCTCAAAATAATTATTTTAATTCACCATTCAATCAATAGATTTCACACCAATTACAATGTATTTTTTTTTTCAAAATAATCAAACATTCACTCATTTTATGTTATAATTCTTACTCTTTATTTTTTTTTTTAACTTACTCTTCATCAATGCATTTATTTATAATGATCCAATCCAAAAATCATGATGTCATTTTCTTGTTCTTGAATGAGCTTCATCCAATTTTTTAGTTTATACTCTACTTCGTCTAAAGAATATTTCAAGAAAATAAATTAAATCCCTCTTTAACTAGGTATGTACGGGATTTGAATAACATATTTGTATTATTTTAATCAATTTTAACAATTAAACTAATTAACAATAATTTTTGGTAATATTTGTTTAGAAAAAAATGTAAACTATTTTTTAGTTCATTCCTCTTTGTTAATTGGGTGATAATATCAAAATATCTAAATTCTCGACACCGAAATTTTATTTTAGTTGAATATAATAAGAGTTGAATTATCATAATCCCATGTCAATTAAATTTTAATTTTTGGGTAAAATCAATACCACCTCAATGGTTATGTAAATTATTGTAAGAATGTATGAACCCATGTATCAAACTCGTAATAATAATCATATATCTCACTTTCGTTAATGTGCATGTTAAATTTAATTTTTAAGATATTTTATTTCATAATTTGTGTAAAATATAAATGACTGTGATTGTATTATAATTGAATTTTGAATTGATTATCATCTTACTATATTAAAACCTATCTGGGATTAAAATTTAAGAGAGTGTTCATAAATATTATAAGTTTAGATATTAAGTTTCTAAAAATTATTTCAAGAGTTTTAAAATTAAATATTACTTTTAAAAAATATTAGTGATTTTCCTTGTTACTACTCCTTAAATTGAAGGAAAGAGCTCCCATATTTTTAAATTTTTGCATACAGTTGTACCGAATCATTCCCTTTCGCGAATCAGACGGCTAATATCTTCTTTCCCGAAAATCAAACACATCGGGTCCACTTTAAAACCCCATCAAAATCAAACCCTATAGGGCTTGGCAACCAACGCAGAATCTGTTTCGGTTTATTATACCACACAAGTTTTCAGCCTGACCCCCTTCACCGTGAGCATCGCTTCGACTTCCACCGTAAGCAGTTTCTCTAAATTAATATTTCAAAATTGGTTCTATTTTATGGTTTTATTCACAAATTTATATGCCTGTATGCTTAACAACGGCTGCTAATGTTATTTTTTTCCGGCCGTAATCTTGATTACAGTGATGGTGGTGGCGACCTTTTTTTCTCTTGAATTTTCTTAACATCTGATTTGCCTTGAATTATTCTCTTATGTTGTCCTGATGAATACATTTTTTTTGGTCATTTCATTTATTTGATATTTTCACTGTTGGGGTTGGTTCATGTATGTTTGTTCATTTGCGGGTCGATTTCTGATACTTCGATGGATTAGGGTTTTTTTTTCTTTTGTCATACCAGATTTCTGATATACAATGTTGATCGCACCTTCGGGATTGTTAACGGGGAGTTGCCTTTCAATATGATTTGACATTTGGTTACTTTAGATATAATTATTTGTGCAATCTGAATTTTTTTTTTTTTTTTTTGGAGCTCATATGTGGTGTAATTTAGGAAGTAGGATAAACTTGCAAAGGAGTCCCATGATTCTCATTATCTGTTTGTTTGATTTATCGAAGAACAGAATGACAGAAGTCATATATAATAAGTTACCTATGTCAATTTTGCATTTGACATGAGTGACAAGGTAATAATTTTAGCTGCCGATGCTATACTTTGCTTTTAGTTACCAATTCAAGAAAGCTGTAAAAATATTTATACTGTAAATCTCTATAGAAGAAAAACCTTTATATAGTCATAAAAAATTCTAGCCCCAATTTAGGCCACCTACAAATAAGAATAAACTCCATACATTGTAACACAAATTTTAATAGTTTTTTGTCTAAAGGAACTTGTCTCCACTTAATGATAATTATTTTATTTTTTAAAATGACTACCACATCTTTGAACTTGTGGGCGCGTAATAATTCGCCAACATGGACATTTTTTTTGTTGAAGATAATTAATTACTTCTATCTCTTTTATCAATGTCTACACATTGATAAAAGATGTAGTTGCCCCAGTAAAAGATGGAATGAAATACTTTTATCTCTTTTATCAATGTCTATACGTTAGATTTGACATACTCCATTAATTAATTATTAATGCAGTGTATACTTTATCTCTATTTCATCGCACTAAGAATAACTAAGTCAAAACAACAATTTTTATAACTACACTTCTATTAAGTTATAACTTCATAGTAACAAAATTAGTTTGGTCCCAACATTTTGACTATAAAGAGGGTTTACTGTATATATTATTTCTAAGCCTTCTCTTTTTAGTTAACTAATGTATGGAATGAACTTGGTGGTTGATTATGTTGAAATGTATTTGTTTCTTTTCCTTCTGTTGTTACAAAATCACATTATTTAGATTTTGGAATGAATTGTGTTTGATCAAGTGACTGTAGCTGAGCTGGAAGTTCATTGTCCACCATTATGTTGACAGGGATTATTATAACTAATCATCATGGCAACAAGAATTGCTGCAAGACAAGTTACTCGAAGGTTCTCTAGTGGCGGCAAAATACTTAGTGAGGAGGAAAAAGCAGCAGAAAATGTTTACATCAAAGTAATATCCATACTTCCTTTGTTGTGCACACTCATGATTTTTATTTTACACATTTTTTGCTGCTTTTGTGGTGATTTCTTTTATTTTCACTTTTACATGGATGTAGTTGCCCCAGTACAAGCATTGTGTTTAAATTCTATTCATATTTTGTACTTTGATCATGCGTTGTTGATATTCTTTCTCCTCATTTCCTTTTGCGATGGTGTTTTGTTATCTCTTTGGTTTTTTAATCGTTCTTTGTTGGATTTTTTGTGGTTCTAAGATTCTTAAGTTTCTTATGGAATTTATCTGTCTATGAACTGATATTGTTTTGGGTTATTGTCTAGTGAAGTTGGTTATTTGGCTGAATGAAATAGAAGTGAATTATGTTCTGATCTAGTAAATGCCTTTGTTGGTCTTGTTGATTGTTGAGTAACAAATAGACTGCATGTATGAGATTTATGTTCTGATATAAAAATTGTCATTTCTTCTCTTTAGCTGATGGGTTGCGACCGAATGACTAATACACAATTTAGAGTGTCTTCATTCATTTATTTTCTCTCTTTTCTTTTTTCTTTTTTCCGCCAAAAGTTATTCAAGGTGCATCCTTTCTCTTTATTCATTTGGTAAAAGGGTTCTAAGTTAGTTGCTAAGTTTTGAGGGTAGCTTTTACTTTAGAGGTCAAAAATTGTTTTTGTGTGCGATATCATTTAAGTCATTTCTTTGTCAAAACTGTAAAGGGTAATCAAAGCACATCTTAAATTGATTATTCATGATGATCAATGATACAAATGACCTCCCGCTTTTAAGACAGACAATGAAACCTTATAACACCTTGTGTATGGTTAAAAATAATAGTCATCTTTTTTATTATGATAGTTGTTTGATTTACATTTACCTATATACTGATGTTAGCGGTTCCTAACCTTGCGAAAAGATTTCAATTGTTAAATGGATCTACTTCCTAACATCATTAGTGATGACTTGGCATCATTTTTTCACTTGGGAGTTCTGTATGTGGGAAATACATTGTGCAAGTGTAAGTTTACCTTGGAAATGTTCTATTACTTATGGTCCTGGATTTGGTCTATATAGGTTTGTTATATGGAATTGGAATTTACTATTTTGAGTATTCTGTGTTCTTGCTAAAGTTAAGTGAATATTCCTTTGTAGTATATCAGAGTTTTGATATTCAGGAACTACTAAACTTTATCAAGCAATACATGTGAGACTATTTTGTGTGTATGATATTGATGTTATACTTGAGGTTTATAATTTTTTAAGCCAACTCTCATCTTTACATTTTTTTTAGGACTGGCAGAATGTACGTTATAGTCTGGAATATTTATCTTGCTTTTATTGCAATGATTTCTCTATGTTAGTGCTTTAATAAATACTTCTAATATTGCAGAAAACAGAGCAAGAGAAATTGGAGAAGCTGGCACGCAAGGTATAATCACACACTTTTTGTTATCTAAGTTGAGATCCTAGTAGTAGGATGTATTCCAAGTCTGAGAAGTTGCCAGCTTTGAGCGCATTGTTAATCATACTTTTGGTTTTTGAGCTTCATCATGGGATGACTTTAGCACAGTCTGGTGCTGCTAATGCAGAAAGAAACAATAGAAAACTTGGTGCAATTTTCCCACTCTCATACATAGTCCATCACATCTCTTGACTCCCCAAAGAGTTAAGGGTCGTCTTTATTGACATTTGAACTTTTCTAATGCAAATGGTTTTGCTGCTAGCTTTCAGTGAACCTTTGTTCATGAATATGGCCAATTCAAATTGCTTTGCCCAGTGGAGTGGGTACAAAATAGATCACCTATACGTGAAGCATTAGTAAGATGACAATTTAAAAAATCAAAATTAGCCAGAGGGATCTCCTCTAAAGCTCAGATACATACATACACATATGAATGCATGTTGGTGTCTCAATAAAGTATTTGTGTATAATATATGATCAGGCAGGCGTGTTCTAACAGGATTACAGCTTTCTGTTATGTTCTTAAGTGTTGGAACATATTATTGTTGTCGCTTCCTTGGTGGCATAACAGAAGAATCACATGGTAGTTCCTTTGCTATAATTTCTGGTAGATTCCTTCCAGCACACTTCTAGTTTTATGTTAGGATTACGAATGCAATGACATAAGATACTTATCCTATATGTCTGGGTATGAAGGTGGTGATCCTGTCTGTCTTTGTAGACCAAATAGGTGGAAGAATGAAAGATTTGCACTCCTGTGAAGATCAATCAGCGAATTAAATGTTGGTCTACTCTGAATTTGCCAAGTGGTTGATTCTGAAGAGTGACAGAGTTGAAAGTCATTGATCAGGGCTACTGTTTGGGTTCCCTTTTGGTTGAAAGCTATGTATAACTGAGGCGCCTGATAGTCTGTGTTTCACCCACCCTCCCTCAGTGCTCTCTGTGTGCGTGCGTGTGCGTGTGTTCAAAGCTTTAATTTTAACAGCATTGTGGGAACAAATTTGTGCTCTTTCTGAATTAGTTGATTATAAGGCTTTCTTTTCACAAAAAGTTGACTTGCTTGGAGGAATCATATGATAATTGCGAAAATCCCTGCTTATGCTTAATCAATTAAATGTGTTCAGGGACCCAAGCCAGAAGAGACAGCAGCAACTAGCTCGGGGGCTGCAACTGATGTCAAACCAACTACAGCTGCAGGAGCATCAACTGAGAAAGTATCAACTGACAAGTACCGAAACTATGCAGTGATAGCTGGCGTAGTAACTGGTTTTGGTGCTCTGGGATGGTATCTGAAATCAAGCGGGAAGAAAACGGAAGTCCAGGATTGAAGTTGTGATATGGTTGGGATGGATGGATAATGAAGGACAATGAATGATGGCATGGCATCAACGATTGCCTCACTCTGCTAAATTGCTGCAGTAGTTAGAAATAAATCAAAACATCATCACATATTGTCCCCGTTTTGTTTGGACTCTCTATCTTTGGTGTTCCATTTTACTTGTCTGGCAGTCAGGTTTTCCAAATAGCATTTTGTCTTTACAGATGTTTGAGCAATTTTTCAAGTTCCAGACCCTTAGTGCCATTATTATTCGCACCTAACCTCATCGAAATGGTACACACATTCTCTCATTAATTTATTGTTTTTTTTTTTTTGTTTTTAATTTTAAGAATGGTATTCTTTATTTTGTTTTAGTAGAAATATGCAAGAACTATATATGGTGGCTCAGCCGGGCCAAAATATTTTAGTATTTATTTAGTTTTATTTTCAAAAATTATTTTTAATTTTTTTAAAAATAGAAAACAGTGGATTATATGTTTGTTCCATATTTTGTGGGTGTCATTTTCAAAAACAGAAATTATTCTTAAAATTTCAACTAAAAGGTATAAAATAATAATTTTCTGTTATTTAAAAATGTGTTTTAAAAGTTAGTTCTAATTTATTTTATCAAAGCAATTATTTTATTTATTTTTAAAAACATTTTCAAGCACCCTCATAATTTTCTAATGGAATAAAAATTATTAATTATTAATGGATTAAACCAATTTGTGAAAATATAAATTTTTAATAATTTTATTATTGTTATTATTACTACAACGTGACTCAAGTTTAATTATATTTCATAAGTTAATTAATTTTGTACTTCACAACTTGTTACATTTGTGATATTTCAATAATTTTATCCTTTTTTTTTGTTATCATTATTATAACAGGTAATTGAGGAGATAATAAGAAATTAATTTTTTATTGAAAATGTGTAATTATTCTTTTTATTAATAATTTATTAAAAATATTAATATAAATTTTTTATTAATTTTATTTTTAAATAAATATTTTTTTATAAATGTATTTTATACTTAAAAATAAAATAAAATACTAATAATATAAATATTACCTTTGTAATTTCAACAAACTATTTAGAAGTATAATGGTGTATTTTTAAATAATTTTTTATTATCTTTTATAGAGTTATTTGTGATTTTTATATATAATTTTATTAAAAAAATTCATTGATTATTCTTATTAAAATATTAATTATTTTAAATATATTGTTAAGTAAACTAACGAACAGAAATTGCGTAAATATTTTGAAAATAAGAATAGAAGAAAAGCGATGTACTGTGTACCATTTCCCCTCTATTTAATTGAAGATTTACTTGACTAAAGCTTGATCTCCTCCGTCAGGATAAAGGAATATTTTTCACAAAAGAAAGAAACTGAGAGGCGCTGAGAGACCTAGTACAAAGTCCGAAGCTTGCAACTCACCGACCTTACTGTACCTAGTCGCGGGATTTTGGTAGCCATCACCTTTCTTCTCAGATTCTCTGCAAAATAAGAAGACAAATGGAGACTGGAAAGACTCGTGAAGTGGTGGTTTCAGCTCTGCAATTCGCCTGCACTGATGATGTCTCTACTAATGTGGCCACTGCTGAAAGGTCTCACTATTACTTTTTTCTTCTTAGTTTTTTTTTTTTTTTTTTCAGTTTGATTTAATTTCTAGTGTCTTTCATAAACATCTACAGGTTATATTTACTTTCTTAAAAATTGATTGTCTTTTTCCTTTAATCATTGACCAGACCCAGAAAAATCCTTTTTCCCTTTCGAATTTCATAACATTGTCTTCATTTTGGGGTAGTTCATCTTGTATATAATCGCGGGTTTTTAATTTTTTGTCCCACATTTATGTCTGTTCTCGGGATGTACCTGGCTTTGCTTTGATTAAATGGAGCCGGTTTTAAGTAATTTCGCCGGAAGGTCATTTTTTCTCTTTCAAATTTATCATTTGGTATGATCCTATGAAGTTCTTGTAAGAAAGAAGTTAATAAGTACAGGTGCTGGTCTGTGACCATGTTAATTTTTAATTAAGGCAATGTAGATAATTTGCTTTAATGCTAGTAAATATACAGATTTTGATCTATCCAACAATAATATTTTGCTCAAAAACTGAGCTTATCAATAAGCTCACAGACGTCTCACTACTATGACCAATCTATATTCTAGAGCCAAATATTTTGTGCTTAAACTGATAATTCAATGTTTTCAAGAAATTGTATGTTCAACTCGGAAGCCAGTTACTCTTAGTTTTTAAGCTGTCTGACAATAGGACTAATATATCTGAAACAATGTGAAAGATATGCAGCATTTGCTTTGGTAAGAAGCATTTTTTTCTTGTGCCTAACCAGCCATGGACATCTCATCATTTTTTTTCTTGGGACCAATGTGAAATGATTAATTGTCAAATAAAAGAATTTGTCACTTTTTGCATAGGCCGGAAATCAGCTCCTTTCTTCTTCTTGCGTGAAGTAGCTTACAAGAGTAGAAATTTATATTACGTTAGGCACTTTATTACTTTTGGTACTGCTACTTTATATAGTTTTTGGGGTAGATGGAATATTCTTTAACATTTTTTTCCACCCTTTTAGCCTCCCTTTTTAGTTTTGTAATTACAGTTCTATAATGACCCTCTTCTTTGTAGGCTAGTTAGAGTAGCTCATGGAAAGGGTGCTAACATCATTCTTATTCAGGTAAAAGCTCTTGTGGTTAACTATATGTGGTCCTTATCAAAGTATATATTTTTAATCCTTTGTATAAAGGATCAATTTCAATGAGACCATGTAGACTGGATGCATCTTTGGAACTGTACCATGCTCTATATTTTTTTTTCTCTGTTTTCTTACTCAATTTTAAGGCCTTAATGTCTAACCTCCCTTGTAACTTTGAAAAATTAATGTATTAAGCAAATCCTAAATTGAAAGAAAATTATAAATGAAAAACCTAGAAATTTGAACACATTGCCTTGTGAGACGCCTAATTATATTGTCGTTGAGATCAGTATAGTGATGCCAGTATTAAAATTTTATACAAGCAAGCACTTATTGTCTTGTCAAACTTATTGTGAACAAATTTTATTTATACATTTGGTTAGCTGTAATGATGGAAGCTATTGCATCTGAAGTTTCAATAGAAATTATACAATTCAAATGATTCCAACATTGCATCTAGTTGTAATCTTGTAGACAAAGATTTATTTTGCTGCTAGCCTTTCTTTTCCCTTCCAATTAGATAGCAAAATACTTTTCTGAGAATATTGGCCTTAATAACAAATTCAGGCTAATTGTAGTTAGAAAGATGAACTGTGGGTCTACTTTATTTCATTATGTTTTACATCCATCTGCTGGTATACTGAAATTGATAGTGGCATACTTGGTTTTATGTTATAAACTTGAGAATGTGACCAACACGACATTTACATATGACTCATTACATTTGCATCTTGATTTTGCTTAGCCCTACATTTTGATGCGTTTCATCAGGAACTCTTTGAGGGTTATTATTTCTGTCAAGCACAAAGGGAGGACTTCTTTCAGCGAGCTAAGCCATATAAGGGCCACCCTACAATTCTCAGGTAAATATATCTGCTTGGATTTGGCGAGCTGCATGCTTTCATACTCTGTTGATTAATGCCATGGCAATTAATCTGTCACAGGAATGAATAAACACTTTTTGACTTCCAAGTTCATTTGATTTTGATTGGGTGCTTTTGAGGTTTTTTTAAATTTATATGCTCATTGTGTAGGATGCAAAAGCTTGCTAAAGAGCTGGGTGTAGTGATACCAGTTAGTTTCTTTGAAGAGGCAAATAATGCCCATTACAATTCAATTGCCATTATTGATGCTGATGGATCTGATCTTGGACTCTATAGGAAGTCCCATATCCCTGATGGACCAGGTAGCCACGAAAATGAATGCTTCTTTGCTTGGTTGGTGTTATGCATGTCCTCTTTTTTATTTGGAATGTTTAGGTATTTTTTTCCCACCTATTCAGGCTACCAGGAAAAGTTCTACTTCAATCCAGGTGACACTGGCTTTAAGGTTGGTGCTTGGTGTAGTTTCAATTTTAATGTGATGCTTTTCAGCATTTTGAATACTTTTTGGTGATTTTCCTTCTCTATTTAACTAACCTTTAGTACTGATGAACAGGTTTTCCAAACAAAATTTGCAAAAATTGGAGTTGGTAAGGAGCTTTTTTGATTTTTAATAACATTATACTTTTTTTAATATTGTTTATTTTTTGGGGAATGCTTTTAATCACTAAGTAGATGGGTTAACATGTGCGCAAATCTTTTGCTTTCACTTCTGTATTACATTCTTAATGTTTTCTTGTTCTTTCTTGACAAGAGCACATCGAAATTGTTTGTTTTGTTCATCATGTTACTCATGAATTAAAGTTAAGCAAAATCGTTACAGAATACTACTACATTGTTAATGACAGCAATATGCTGGGATCAGTGGTTCCCGGAGGCAGCCCGGGCAATGGTTCTGCAAGGTGCTGAGATATTGTTTTACCCTACTGCTATTGGTTCTGAACCTCAAGATGATGGACTTGATTCTCGTGATCACTGGAAACGAGTGATGCAAGGGCATGCTGGGGCTAATGTGGTGAGTTATATTGACTCTAGGAATTATTTTTTATTGTTAAATAGATCTAGTTGGTTCTAGGTGCGTTTGTGCAACCTTTTGATTATATTTATGTGACTTATGGTAAGAGTTGATAACCTCATATGAATTCAGTCAATTATTATCTTATTAATGATCCATAAATTTTTTGGGCCATTTAACTTGCAATATTCTTTATTGTGCCCCCTCGTTCTCTCAAAAACTAAGAGTTGATAATAATATGTGGTCACAAACTCATGTAAATCCAGTCAATTATTATCTTGTTAATGATCCATAATTTTTTTTGGCCTTTTAACTTTCAAACAAGGGATTCTTTATTGTGTTCCCTCATTTCTTTCAGAAATTCTTTTTCCACTTCTTTTTTTTTTATTATTGGTATCTTCTCTCTCCACGTCTCTTCTTTTTTCCTTTTCTCTTTATTTAGAAAGGGCGGGGGGAAGGGGAAATGGTAGAGGGGAGAAGTGTTCAGAAACTTGGAAATTCACTTAATTGGATCAGATGCCTGTGTCTGTTGCATCTCTGAAAATGCGAGTTTGTTTGGGCATTCGCTTATTCTTGACAAATACAGGTACCTCTAGTGGCTTCAAATCGCAGTGGAAAAGAAATAATTCAGACAGAGCACGGAAACAGCGCAATCACATTTTATGGGAACTCCTTTATCGCAGGTATCTAGTTTTCTATTTCACAGAGTGCTATTAAGTAACATAGATTGTGCTGACGTATTATTGCGAATATCTTTACATATTGATTCTTTGAATACAGGACCGACAGGAGAGCTCGTTGCAGTGGCGGATGATAAAGAGGAAGCAGTTCTCATTGCACAATTTGATCTTGATAAAATCAAATCCAAGAGGTATAGTTGGGGAGTATTTCGTGATCGACGCCCAGAATTATATAAAGTTCTTCTGACATTAGATGGCAGCAATCTGTCATTATGATTTTGTGCGCCCTTCCATCGTTTCTACCTTGTTGTAAAGGTAATTGAATGGGATCCTTTCACTTGGAAGTGAAAAAAAAAAAACCTTCACTACCATGTACTTTGTTTCAAGAGGGGGAAAAATAAGATGAAGAATTACTCATGATGTTATAAATGTTGCGATCTAAAAGTAAGTAGTCAATGTTTTTGAGTCATTGAAATTGGGCCTCAGACGTTCAAAGGCATTCTGGCTGTGCTCTCTCTCTCTCTCATCTTTTCATCCATGTCAAAGTAAGCAGTGATAAATTTGGACTGCATGCTATGAAGTGGTATCAGTTATACATATCAAACTCATTTTTTGTGCTTCCTTGTTCTAATGCTACTGTCATCCAGAATACAAGTTGATTGTCAAGGAGTCTGTCGTTGCATTCTCTTTTTCCCATGACATCGTCATGTATAAGAGAGGGGCAACATCCTTTGTACTTTTTTTTTCTTTTTTTTTTTTTACACGAAATAAACCAAACCCCTTGCCAAACTGGTCTGGACAGGTTTTATACTTGACCGTTAGCAGAATTGATAAAGTTAAGAAAATTAGGGTAGAATATTGAGTTCTCTCTTCTCTGTATTGTTATACTGAGATCTTTGCGAGAGGTGGGACTTAGAGCTTTGTTCAAGTATCACAAACCTGATGCCCAGAATGAAGTGGTATCAAAACCCAGATTTAGGCTTGTTTTATGAGCTACATGTATGATTTTATTGTTTGTCTACTTGGTTAAAGGATTGGGACGTATGTTGCGCCATTTTTATCTGTTGGATAAAAATCATGTGTTTTGTCCATGAAAAATCTCCGCTTTATTTACTTATAAGCATTTTTATAAGTCTTAAGATTTTTATTGCTAGTACTTTCCATGTAAAACAAGCTTGCCACAGAATCTTTATTGGAACTGATCTTGAAAAATCCGAGGCCATAAAATGTTGAGTTATATGGGATTTGAATCATTTCCCTCTGATGTGCTGTGTCTTCTCATTTCCTTTGGGCTGGGTTGATTTACATTATTGAACTTCAGTCATTGCCTTTGTGTCAGATAGATGTGTTATGTTACTGAATAACAATTGAGTAGTTTCCTTATCACTGTCTCAGTTCGAGGGTGTACCATTGTGGATCCTTATCTGGAATGTATATTTTTTAGGTGCTGCTGTAAGTTTCTATTTGATATATACTCATTCTGTGGTTCTCATTGTATTTTAGCTATGGATTGATTTAGAACCATGGTGATCCTGTGTTTCAGGTCATTGCATGTGTAAACAGAATCTGTGTAGGCGGTAATTTCACATGTCATGATCTAATTATGGTTATGGGTCACAAGAAGTTACAATCCTGTTGTCACTATCATAATCTGAACTCACTGCCTTGGTTTGTAGTCTGGTTTTACCTTTGGTTGCCAATTTTTAATCTTCATTTTACTACCAGGGTAAGCTTGCTAGAAGTTTTTGTGGTGAAACCTCAATGCTAATTCTTGATAACAGGCATCATGTTATCTTTTATGCACACGCCAAACCATCTTTACCGTGCTGTAGTTTTCTTATGCAATTGTGCTCACTATCCTTGCAAGGTTCAAGAATTTACCGGATTGTAGTTTTCATTGTCTGCTTGCTTGAGTGGCTACAATAACATGCAAAATCAAGTGTATCATTTTTGGAGAAAATTAATTGAATGAAAAATGAGCTTGCCATACTGGATACTTGTTGGTTTTCCTACAACTTTCAGTATTTCAAGAATCAGTATGTTCTACAGTTTAAACTGCAATTCCGTGTGATCTAGTTTTACATGCCGAATGTATACAAAGTGCTTTCATTTGATTAACGTCTTTTATGCATGTAATGGTGTGTGATATTGTTAACATTCAATCCCTCGTCGCAAAATATGAAGAGATTTGATACACTGAAATTGATTTGATGAAAAACTAAAAATTGCCTTTGCTTTTTTTTTTTTTCCCCCTCTCTCTCTCGCCCTCTCCTCTTTCAAGTGGCGAGGAGGAAGAAAGAAAGATCATCCTATGGACAGCAAAGTGGGTTTCATTTCTTTTGTTCTCTACTCATTCGCCCATCCCTTGACCTGGGAAAGAAAAACAGAATCTGGAAAACTCTCCTTGAAATTGGAATTCCCTAATTACCACAACTCATTTCCTGCTTTGCATCTTCTGGTATCAGCCTCCCTTTCCTCCTCTCCAACATACTGGATGCTTGCATTTTCTTCTTCCTCATCGACTGCTACATCTTCTAAGTCATCATCTTCATCTTCCTTATAATCTTCCTCGTCCAACTCTTGGATGTCTTCATTTGATTGAACAAACTGCAGCTTCAATCGCCCATCTTCTCTGCAGGCATGCAAGAACTCTTGGCTTGGCATCCTTATCTCTTTGAGGACAAACCGGCCATCACGCCTGTAAGACTTGAAACAAACCCAAGGCTTACCACTCTGTCCTATACAAGAAATTGGAGGGGGAAATCCTCCACTGCTTTTTCTTGACCTCCTGAATTCTCCACATAGATTATCCGTTTGTGGGTGCTTTGTAGCACTCACTTTCTCCTGCTGGTCCTGCCAATCTTCATTCATTTCATTCTTCGAGTCCACAACATCGCCAAAGCTTTCAAAACCAAGCCCCTCTGTGCATAGTTGTAAGCTTTCAGAATTCATCGAGGAAAAACTATCACTCGTCTTGTGACTACCCGTGTATTTGAAACTATGCACTGAAGCTCCATGATTTGAGGAAAAGCTATCAATTGCCTTGTGAGAACCGGGACATAAGATCTTTGGGGTGCGAGAAAATAACTCTGATGATAAACTCTTCTTGTTATCCTTATTGTTGACATCGGCGGCATCACTGTTTTGCAGGTTTGAATCAAGCAAAGAGGTGGGAGATGAAGAAAGTGCAAGTGATGACATAGTAAAAGGAGTAGAGGAAGAAGAAGAAGATTGAGAATTTTCATTGAATTGAAGCTCACCAAACATTTCAACGAATGTGGATTGATCAACAGGTTTGATTTGGTTCCATGGTGAGAGGGATTCAAGAAGTGTTGGCTTCTCTGTTAACGAGTTTTCAAATATGTGTTGGATGCTTCCACAGGCAGCCATATTTTGGCTATCCAGTATTCTGTTTATGTTTGGTGATCGATGCTCAAGATGACGAGAAAAATTAAAAAAAAAAAGAAAGAAAGAAACCCGTATAAGGAAGTTTAAGAAATACTGTTGGTAGCAAGGGAGCGACAGGCTGATAGCAAACCCACAAGAGGGCGCGAGACTGTCATGCGTTTGGGTTGAAAAAATCAAGAGAGGAAGGTGCTACTAATCTGGAGTCACTAGCTCTTCAACTGGAGTTTAATAAGGATTGGTGGTTATTAGATGACATGAGGAATGGGCCATGTGTATCAAATTTAGTGGTCCAAATTTTATGTAAATTTTCCAAGAGGTTTTCAGCAGATTTATTCTATCAAATATGGCTCGGTTCTTATTTTTCCGAACATTTTAATGCATTTTCTCGTGCGAGTGGAGAGGTTAAAAACAAACATAGCTCTCTTGCATCATACATGCACCCAGAACAGTAAATGGTAAAAAAAGGTCAAAAGCTTCTTCTGCAGATTATGCAAACTTCAATCAAAACATGACAAGTCATCCTGCTCTGCCGTCCAAGGATATTGATGTGATTGCCAAAACAATGGTAACCGTCGGCCATCACAACTTCGCATTATCTCCATTTTTTTTTTTAAAAAAAAAAATTCCCATTTTCAAGCTCCTTAAGAATTGATGTTAGCCCTCGGACATAATCGGAATTTAAGCTATTTGGAGAATAACATCAGGTCCTGCTCTACCCAATATGCTAAAACCTTTGATTGATTGCATGCTTCAAATTCTTCTTTGTTTTGGCTACGATTTTGGTTCGATGCAATCTCATAAGTTAGGCATTTAAGATCACAATATTTTAGGTTCTACGTTTCGTATTATCAATTTTCTAGATCGTCCTAACTTCTGCAGAGTAGGGGCTACAAGAAATATGGTAGGATTATCTGGAGCCGTCAACCGGCATTAACGAGAGGTCATTGGGATAAAGAAGCTAACCTTTGTATAATTAAGGAAGCTTAAATTTTTCTGGACTTGGATTAGATAAAGAGAGAGTGAACCACAACCAAAGTTCCTCTATAAGGTATTCTATTCCTGTGATTTTCAATGCCAGAACCCTGGGAATATTCCCGCTGATCCTTTTTACATGTCCACCCCTTTAAAGGAAAACGATTGGCTGCTATCATTCATTTTCGATGGCCTATCCTGAGTTCTGATTTTTATATATTTGAATATTGGTGCAGGGCACCACGAAAAGGAGTTTGTGTCAGTGATAAGAGGTGCCACAAACAATCCTGTGTAATTTTCTTCCCCATGGACAAAGTATATGGCTATCACCAGAAGTGATCGTCCGCTTTTGTTTTCTTTATTTTGTGGTCCCAATACGCGTACTGCCACTTGTCAGTTGGCTAAATATGAATTAACACAAAATTTCCTCACAAATTTGAACAGATAACTTCACAATATCTCGGAACTGAAGGGTCTCTGTTTCTTACCAAGAACAGAGTAAAATGAGCAAACATTATTAAAGCGAATAGCAGTAGAAGAAAATTAAAATGAACACAAGAAAAAACACATCAATAAAAATTCAATGTTAAGCAGATGGTTGCTCTGAAAGCAGAATACGAAAATGTTAGTTATATCTTGGAACTGTCATCTGTGGAATTAGAATAGTTCAAGCAAATGACCCAACACGCAGAAAACATACAAGACAATTCACAAACTTCCCTCACAACATGCATACCAAACATACAGTTTCACATTCGTTATTGAATCAGTTGGAGAATAACTGCAGTTGAGCTTCCTTCATCTCCACGCTTCAATGCGCTCTGTTCTTGAATCTACGCAGCTCAGATTACTGATTCCCTTTGTCTTCTCAACGGATCCCGTTATGTGAAGCACATTTGGCTTCCTGCCAAATCTTCTGGCCCCTCTTTTAAGGTTTGAATTACTTGATTGACCAATCATGCACATTCCAGTGTTTGCCTGAGTCTTAAGACCATTGACTCCACAGGCATCTGTTTCACAGACAAAGGTGTCAACTTGGATGGCAGCCTCACGAGAGAGATCAACATCAGCAGTCAACTTCTCGATAGAGGCTATAGGACCAAGATATTCTTCATCAGCTACCTCATTCTTCTGACCATAGTCTGTTGAATCTTCCATAACAGGTTCTTGAGCAAAGAATAGTCTCTCTGTCTCTTCATTAGCTTTATCAGTGACTTCCACAGGAAATTGCGACTGGCTCTGGTGTCCATTCTCATCAGAAGGCTCCAAATGGGGAGCATGAGTTTGATCTACCATAGAATCTTCTCTTTCTCGCAAAGTTCTTAATATGAGAGTCTTGAGAAAGTTCATCACTTGAACTGCATACATCAATGCAGACAAAGGGTCTGCCATCTGCAATCAAAATTATGTAATAAGAGATTACTATTGCACCAGATATTGGCATATGCCATCTGTAGTGAGCATTTTTTTTTCTTAAAAAAACTAAAAGTTCTTTTAATATCAAAAGAAAAATAAAAAAAACCCTGCCGAACCCGGTTTGAGGGGTTAAACCCCAAATCTCCAGTAATACCCCAAGAGATTTTACCAGTTGAACAAACTAGCACCCACACTGTAATGACATGGCCATGTGTGACAAATAACAACCAATTGGATCATTTGTGTATGGAAATTGGAATGGTAAAGTAAGGAACAGTAAGAAAGCATCAGAAGCTAAAATTTATCAATTGATTTCATTAATACATGCCATTTATCAACACATATATAGCATACTGAAATTCCAAGAACAAAGGAGAAAGATAAGAGCATCTCATTGTTATCTAGATAACACTTGTTTGAAAAAAGTAAAAGAATGGACTGATTTAAATGCCATGAAAACCAAACATATTCAAATCAGATCCTTATTTGCACAGCTGTTATAATTTTGTTCTTTCTTTTGTTAAGGTTTGTTGGATGAAATCTCCACAAAACAAATGATTGAGAGCAAAGTCACCTGAGTCATATTTGGTGCAAAAACCATTGCAATGTTCCGTGCATTCATCTTATTTAGATGTTCTTGCTGGACAACATCAGCCATCAGATTGATAGCCCAATTCAGTAGAGCTGCTTCTGTTGCGGGTAAAAGCCTCACTAGCTCAACACAGTTCTCTTCGGTCTGGCATTGCATCACCTGCTCAGGAGATAAAGAATCCAGAACCCCACTTGGGAGCTCTCTAAACCAAGCCTAAGAACAAAGCAAAACATAATGAAGTCAACAATTTGATGCAGAAAGAGAAGATTCCAATTTGAAATCAAAACAAGCGTACTGTAGCTTTATTTTGGGATACAGAAAGAAGAAGAGGCAAGTCAAATGCCCTCCCATCAGAGAATTCTCTGTTAAACTGAGCAATAGCCAAAACAAGTTCCTGCCATGTATACCTCTAATTGATTACTCAAAAATCAATAGCATCTAAGTGGGATCAAGGATAGCTGTAAGTCATGGTATGCAAACAATGGCAAGAAGTGTGGTGTTTTAAATCCTCATAGAACTTCTTAGAATTAATGACAATTTCATGTGCCTCTGGCAGCAAGCACAGACATGATATATGCTAGAGAAGTTCTTGGAAATAAAGACAATTTTACAACCCCCCAACAGCAAGTGCAGATATGAAAAGGAAATTATCACTAATTGTAGATCAAAAGGCAATCTAGTTATCAATCATTTTCAAAATCAAAGCAATAATTATCTTGGTCACATTTTTTTCTGTGTCATATTTCTACCCCATAGTGTAAATTGAACTGTATACACCATGCAAGAAGTGCAGTTCAGTTTTTTTCTTTTCACAATTTTATTTGCTCTATCAAAAAAACAAGCAAAGCATAGAGTTTGTTTGGTGGTTCTGCTAAATACGAATTAGATAAGGTTAGAGGAATTGATGACATTTTGCAGAAATGGTTTACAGTAGACATATCAAATTGACATTAATGTCTAATGTCGTTGAGGATATTTCCAGCAAAGTATATCAGGCTATCAAAAAACTAAAATGAATTTAGAACCCTAAAATTAGAAATATTAAAGGAGTCACGCTGCCAAGTAGAGATACAAGGTTTAGAATATTAAGAGCAATCAGCTCTGGCAAAAATACTGACAAGACCAAATAGGGATACCTCTTCCAAGACTCAGTCTTGGCAGGACAAACTTCATATGAGAACCTGCCTTTTCTTTTTCTTTTTTTTTTTTATTTAAATCTTTTTTTTTTTTTGGCTTTTGTGAATTGATTTTAGCATGTAACCAGAAAAGTGGTTCGGTTAGTTAGTCAGATAATACACCAGCATTTCAATCAGTTAAATTCATCTTTTTATATAAAATAATTTCCTTTAAATTATTTTCTTGATTCATTCACCATTTTAGACATGTCTGTTCTTTCTTCTCATCATGATTAGGAGCAATGTTTGGCCCTAGGCCCCACAGGAAAATGCGATGGAATTAAATTACCAAAAAAAAAAAAAAAATGGCACTTGATTGATTAAAGTTCACAAATGAGGACCACAGTTAAGCCATGATTCCCGAAATAACAGGTGACAAAACATGGTGAATTGTAATGAAGAGTTAACTGAGGACAATTTCCATATTTATACCTTGATAAGTCCTGCCAAGCAGTGCACATCAATGCCATCAGGAATCACTCCTCTATTTAATTGGTCCCTCACATACTCCTCCTGACTATTTTCTGCATTTATCCTGAAAATCCCTTCAGCCTGAATGCATGTATGCACAGTTTTACAACTTGCCAAACATGTATATATAAAACAAATTCTACCAAACAATGTACCAATAAAGCAAGCCCCCATCATATGGGCAGGAAAAAAAAACTTGAATTGACAGAGCTTCTCCAACTAACATAATGAGATAGATTATCAAGGGGAGCAGAGGAAAACAAGGTGAGATACCTGCAAGCCTCCTTGAACATACAAGTGTCTTTGCATTAGCAATAGTATGGTTGGCACACTATTACCTCTGGAGTCATACGACAACTGCATAGATTCTGTGGAAACTCCAAAAACAGTTGCACTACATATGAAAAGATTTAAAAAAAGGCAGTTAGAGAGGTAAAACAATGCTAGTTAATTAATAGATAAACTTGAAAAAAGCAATGTCATCAAGTTGTAAAGTATGAATAAGAAGAAACATATTTAGTAGCCAAGTTTTAGGAGCCTTGATGACCAAAGTTTAATTACATCAAATGATAAACATTTCAGTCAAGACTTACTAGCAGGATCTATACAAATTTTTATATGAATTAGCATCATTTTATTCAGATTTTTGGGCTGATGTGATTCAGATTGGCTTTCATGCAAATTTCCTGATGGAGAATTAATCCCCTTCCCGATTGTCACTCACAATCAAATGTTTGCCAAACTGAAAATATTTTCATGCTCATTTATATATCTTACAAACTAAGGTAGCAGGATATTCTGACAAGAAGTAGATCCATTTATAGACCAAATAGAAAAGGGGCGGAAAGAGGGGATCCACTTATCAATATCTAAGAATTGCACATAAGCAGCAGAAATAAGATGATTAGTGCATTAGCTGGTGTCTTTATGGCATTGGCTGTTGGGAGCCCGAATGGGTCTTCTCAACTGGCAAGATTTTGACCCTTGGAACACATTAACAGACAGAGGGCAACAATATAAATAAGAAAAACAAATGGCTAATGAACAAAAGCAAGACATTACTCAAATACAAGATTTTTCAATGGAAGCTTGACAAGGAAATGTAAATAGCTGGCCCCAACAAAAGAAAATCTAGGTAAAGGACATTGCGAGTATGTTGAGATGGCAGGACCAAAATTTCCACTTGGGCGAGGACTCATTCATATGACTATTACCAAACCATGTGGCTCAATCAAATATTAGGACTAGGAATATGGAAGTCTTAGCTGCAGAGGTCTCAAAATAAGGGAAGAATGAATACAGATCAGCAGTTGATTTTAGGTAGCTGGGATAGCTAAATGATCAGAAGAATTACCTCGAACTTTAGAGGAAATGGTTTCAATATCAAATTACACAGGTTTATAGCTAGACAATTTTACGCATAAGGCAATTGCAAAACAGTATTGATGCAGAACCAGTTATGAAACAGACATGGTAGCAAATTTAACATTATAGCATTTCAAGTATGAGTCTTAAAATGCTGGCTGGAAAGGATATCTCACTGCAACAATATGAACCCATCAATTCTTCAGCCATAACTAAGTACTTCAATAAGAAGAGTTGCAGGTGAAACATTGCTGAATTGATTTGTAATAACCATGCCCTTGGGACTAGATTTACAAGAGTCTACCAGAAGTTTGGTTATATTCTTCATTCAATGTCCTTCAAGAAACACCCCTCAAATGTGTGTTCTTCAATAAATGACCAAGTCACCTCTTTCTCCCACATTTGATAAAGAGACAGAAACTGGAAAATATTTTAAGCCATGCAAAAACCGGAGAATAAAAGCAATAGAAGATAATGCATAAAATATATAATATGTAAGGAAGAACCAAAAATATACTTCAGTCAACCAACATAATGCCAAATAATTTAGATGTTCAAGTTGTTCACTTTGCCAACAAAATTGTTTGTGTTTTGATATATTATGGAGAAATCAGTTAAGAGCAACAAATTTTACAGATTGGATAATACAATAGAACCTGCAATCATCGGCACCCCCTAGTAGGAAAAAGGACCACACATATTAGGAGTTGCATTTGAGAAAAACAACATCAGAAGAAACAATATTTAACCACTTTGACGCCAAATAATAATAATAATAATAAATCACAATAACAAAATTTGCATTACATAAACCACATAACGGATCATAAACTGGGAAGATATTAAGAGTAAGCTAATAAGTCAACAGTAATTAAATTGAATGGACCAATAGGGCATTCCACATTCACATGTCAATCAAGTAACAAAAACCCAATTTTGAAACTCAGTTTCAACAAACAAAATTACAGGGTAAAAAAGACAAATGTACCTTGCACTGGGAGCTCTTCTTGAGACCTCAGGCTCGAACTCAACAGGCAAGCCCAAGAAACCATTGAACCTATCGAAGGTAACATGTGCCACGTGTCTCACATTGCTTGGCCAGCTGATCTCCATGGCACAGAGCTCTTTTCTGTCACTCTTGCAAGCAACCAAAGATTTCCTGAAAACGGCAATAAGCAGAGCCAACACAGACAACTGATCCCTCTCTCTGTCCTTGGCCTCTTCCGGGTCACAGTCCGTAACAACTACAGAACCCTCGTCGTCGCCATTTGGTAGAAGAACGGAACTGGGTGCGCAGGATAAGCAAGGAGGGGGTGCGCAGGATAAGGATGAAGAAGGAGGAGGAGAAGGAGAAGAATTGGTAGTTTGAGAAGCAGGGAAATGGAGGACGACCTCGGTCATGGCTGGCAATGGAAAGAGACGTTTTCTTGAAATAAAAAAAAAAAAAAAAAAAAGAAATGGGAAACTGTTGTTTTTTGTTGTGTTGGCTTCAAATATTTGTTGCAGAGATTTGGGGTGGAGTCGGATTCAAGGAAAGGGAGTAGGAGTAGGACGTGAGAATCATTAAGTCCGTATTCTTCATATATATATATATATACACACGCATACATACATACATACATATATATGTGTGTGCGTGTACATTTTCCTGTGTTTGAGCGTTGAACAAGCAAACTTAAAAGAGAGAAGGATTTGGTGGGAATTTTATTTATTTACTTATTTTTATAATTATGAAGTTTGTTTATTTATTTTAAAAAGAATATTTCTTTTTTGATATTAACAAGCGAAAAAAAAAAAAAGCCCAATGGAGGAGGAGAAGACAATAATAATACTATCAAGTATAGTTCAAATTTATTACAATACTATATATTTTTTTCATAAGTAGCTCGAAACATTATAAAAAAAGAAAAAAAGGGAAGAAAGTGCAAGAGTTGAAAGAGGAAAATTCCTTTATAACATTCTAGTAATAGGGTACAAAAATGATATCAAGGCAAATCCCATGAGTTGTTGTGTAAACATATTCTAATGACATGACACGAGGAAGCACATCCAAGTATGAGTAGAGCAAACAAAGAAAATAGGGATGGTGTTGAATTGGCAAGAATGCTAGTATTGAAGGCGATGTTGTTGGTGTGGCCGCCAGTCAGCGGTTGAAAACATGGGATGCCAGTATCCAATGAATCAATCGATCATAGGGGGGGTTTGTGTTTTCAGCTTTTACATCATTTTAATTTTTATATTTTATCTTTTAAATATTTTATTTTATATTTAAAATATATTAACTTATTGTGTTCTAGTCCATCAATTAAGGAAAGAATTTAACCAAGAGATGTAATAACGTTATCATCCCACCCACCCGGCTGCATTTAATATCCACCAAAATTCATCGTCTCTTCTGCCAGTACTCTTATTAAGCACATAGAATTCAGATAGATATTTATTTAGAATATTGTGATTAGTATCAACATCAATCATTAGTGTTGACGCACGGATGGGGATTCTAATTGCGATGAATGAGTGAACAACTGTGAATGTGAAGCGTCAAAATCATTATTGATTAAGCAAAAAGATATTAAAGTTCTAATTAGTCCATGATTCAACATCAACTAATGTTCTTCAATTTCCCACCGAAATTGGAGGAAACTTAAAACTGAGATACGTTGCTTATTTATTTATATGTGTACATAAAATAATGAGAGGAGCTTGGTGGGCGACAGTAGTAGTTCCTCCTGTGTTTCTACCAAACTTTGTTAGATCCTTGCACTAACAATGCATCCCTTCAAATACAAGCTAAACACTCAAAATAAAAACTTGAATTTCACTTTTTTTTTATATATATAGGTAAGATATTTTTAATTAATTAAGTTAAAAAAGAATAGAACAAATATTGTCATTGTTATACATTTACCGACATTTTCAATCGTATTTTTTAAATATTTTTATTTGATAAAATATAAATTAAATAATTATTTATTAATAATAGATAACCTTCCTTGCATTCCTTCACTAACTATATTTAAAACGCATGTCAAACATTTTTTTAATTATTATTATTAATGAGAAAATTTTCGGTTCATTAACACATAAAATGAACAATTTTAATAGGATAATCCTTCGTTCCTGCAAATGGTTCTTGACTGTTTCAACTTTTTGTTTTACTTTTTGTGTGGTTTGGCTGTTACCCAAATAAAGAGGTTTTAAAGAATTTAAAAAAAAAAAAACTATTTCGCTTTTACTGGCGAAAGTCTAAATTGCCAATGCCAGTGTAGCTTTTCAATCCTTTTTAAAAGACTTGTAATGTCAAAAAATTCATCATTAAAAAGCCTTGTGCCTCATTTATCTTTCACATTTTCACCAATCAATTGGTTTAGATTGTATAGAATAGGCATAATCCTGACTTATTGCCCCCAATAATGAGTATGAAGATTACCACTAATTATTGATGATCAAAGAAAGGGGGCTCTAGTGACAAAAACTGCTAGAGAATTCGAGGTTTGATCTAATAACATGAATTTCAAAGAATTGATTTGTGGGATGCTTGATTACGTTTTGATATGACAACCTCGATCAAAATCATAGTGGTGTAAGGAATGGTAAAACTGCTAAGGCTTTGATTGTTGAGAAAGGCTTCTTCAAAACAATCACATGGCACCAATATAGAATGCTCTTCACTAAAGATTATAATGATGGGAATCCTGCTAGAAGAGGCCGACAAGGCGCAAACGACTATAAATTGACATAGATATCGTTGCTTCAACTGGACTTTGTATGTTGAAAATTTCCTTGATCGGGTGAGCAACATGCGAAACTTTTTGGCCATAGAGAGATTTTCCAAAATAGAAAGTTAAGTTGGAGGCATTCAAATCAAATGGGTGTATCCATACGATGAAGTCACATACAGAATAAGAGGAGAGTTGTAGGGAAAACACTAATTCTCACGTGTAAAATGATGGAACATATGTTGAATGCCCGACTTTTGCCCTCAATTACTAGCAAGAGTTGTACAAGAAGTACAAGAATTATTTCAAGGCAATAAAAATGTAAAAGATCACATCAACAAAGTTTTAAGGATAAACGTAAGAGATCTCTAACGCATTAGGGGTATAAGTAGTCCAAACCGTTGCCAACAAACACGAGAACTTGGTGGAGTCACAGCTAACAAGGCAGTGCAGGATACACAACCAACAAAGAGATAACTTGGTATGCAATAGAAATTTGGCACAAATATTTTTCAACACAATTGGGCAATTTCTGGGCAGGGAAATATTAGCATAAAAATTTCTGGTGTAGGAGTTATTGAGTGGGTAATTGATTTAAGCAACTGAATTAGAGATAACACAGCAAGCATCAGGTAAAACAAAATTTGGACCACTGTTTGAAGTGTCAAGAACTTGAGAATAGGTCCATTAATTTCTACTAAGAATGGCTGTGAATTATGGAGGAGAAGAGAGTGCACTAGACGCTGAGAATTTTGTTATGGAAGAAGATGTTGAAGACAATAGAGAAGCTGACTATGTAGCAGGGACAAAAGTTAGAAGACAACAAATATTGTGTTTAAGATTTTGCTAGCTCCATAAAAGAAGAAAACACAAAGCAACACAAGATTTTTAGAACTCCCGGAACTGTCACCAACAAAACTAATAGGGTAAGTGTATATAACGGCAGTATAGAGTCTAAAGCACTCGTAACGTCTTCAAGACTTCATAGCAAAAAAGGCCACAATAGGAGGGGAATATTTTGTTCGCAGCAAATAAAGAGAATGTGAATAAACTATGCGAGGGGTGCACTTTGATAAGAGATAAGGCAAACGCTAAAATAGTACGTTTTTCTACGAAGGCAGAACCTTCGCTGGCATAATTCAAATATGCATCTCTTGACGAGATGCCAGATGAGTTGCCATCTTTGCGAAACATTCACCATTGCATGGACTTTGTTGTTCGTGAACTTCACCAAATTTGCCGCATTATAGAACAAGCCCTCAAGTTAAAAGAGTTACATGGCGAAAATGGTATGTTGAAGGGATTATGAGTATTCTTTTCTTTATTTGAGCATGCTGAGAAGAGAGAGTTTATTTTTACCATAAATAAAAAGCTAAAAATTACTAATTATTATTATCTTTTTTTTTTCCACATTTTTACTGTGTCCGATTGTTTGCTATTTAATAGGCACTTACCTAGTCAAAACTACCTGTGAGTCTCTACGAGGGAAGGACCTAATCCACCATTTATTTTGTTGAAGTCCTTTATGGGACATTCAAGTAAGAATAAAGAAACTTGACCATGTCGTGCATGTTAACTCCATTGTTGTTTTTTTTTTTTTTATTATACTCCAAGTGAAATACGATACTATAATTCTCATTTTATTGGAAGCAAAAACTAATTTACCTGAAGAAAATTATGACTGATACTGATACATACTAGCTGTAGCTGAAAGAAGTTATCGGTACCGCTGTAATAAGATCAAGAGCTGCTGAAAATCTCTCCCAACACTCTTTGATGGGATCAAGGTCTGGCAAATTATCGTCGGGAGGCAAGTAGGTTATGATGAACCCCGGCATCGGGTTAGCCATCGACGGACGTCGAGGAATTCCCGACATTTCTGAATGTATTCTAGAAATTTCAGTTGCCAAATCTCCATAATTTCTACATTCATGCAGCTTAACCATTCCGGGAACGTGCAGAGGGTCGCTTATCAGTATTGACACTAGTCTTACTGTCACCTGTTTAGATTCTTCTGATCTCTCTTTGTATTCCGCGGTAGTCTCCATTACTAGTCTTACTGTCACCTTTTACTTTTTAAAAGTAAAAAGTGATGCAGAATAAATTAAGACAGTTATTTTGCGAATATTTTAATTTTTATCAATTTAATTAAATTTTTAATTAGTGTGTTTATTTTTAAATAAATTAAAATATTGTTATAATTATTTTAAAGAATAATGTTTGGAATATAATATATCATGGTCAAAATAAAAGTTAAACATCACAAAAAATATCACAATTAAAGGTGTACATCAAGTCATGCTGCTGGCATCGCCTATCCCAA
>CP135566.1:7906554-7962125 GCA_032401905.1 Swietenia macrophylla
GGGAGAATGTCGAAAGAAGCCGACAGAGAAGCAGTAAGAGGAACAAATAAAATCCGAATATTGTATAGCTCATTTTCTATTTGTTTTCAGAGTTGAAAGAGAAAGAGAAGGTGTCAAATATGAAAGAGCATTAGCCTCTTTGCCTTTTATTCACATTCTGTCACTACAATTTGAAGTTGCCTTCGGAGAAGATGCTTCCCCATGGAATTTGCTCTCGATTTTTCCAAGCATCTTCTTGTAAGTTTGTAATTCAAGACATGACTCTGTCTCACCATTTGGTCTTTTTCTTTTAAAAAGAAAAAGAAGGGATTTGCTGTAAATAAGTAGTATTTACGAGTAGTGATTACTTTTATTTTTTTAATTCTTTTAAATATTATTTAAAATTTTTTAAAATTATTTTAAATATTATTTATTATATATTTTAAAATTTTTTTTCGTATGTTTCAAATTTTTTTTTGAATATTTCAAATACTATTTATTCAATTCTTTCAAAAATTATTTCAAATCTTTTCAAAGTTATTTTAACTACTATTTATTATTTGTTTTAAATTTTTTTTCGGCACATTTCAAGTTTTCTATTTAATATTTCAAGTATTGTTTATTATTTATCTTATATATTTTAACTTTTTTTATTTTATTTTAAATTTTATAAAAGTGATTTTAAATTTCATAATTAAAGCTTTTTTTGAATTGTAATGTTAGCATCAGATAACTTAGCCAACCCAAAAAAAAACTACTGTAGTTAGTAGACATATGTGTATCTTCTAAACTAAGTAATAAAAGTTAGTCCATTTTCACAACTTTAAACAACAACAACAACAACAATAATAAAATCGAGTATGCATTTTAAAATTATGTAAATATTGTACTTTCGATAATATTGAAAATAAAATAATTATCCAATAAGAAAAAAAAGCATAAAATAAAAAGGCAGGTAAATAGAAAAAAGTTAAAAAAATATTACTTAAAATGCTCAATAAAAAAATAATAAATAATACTTAAAATATTCAATGAAATAATTATCTAGATGAACCTAAAGAGAGTATAAAATATGTATCTCGAGTGGGTGGTATTTGACATATGCTAGATCATAGAGTTGGAATTGTAAAAATGGAAGGAATTTTTCTTTTAAATACAAAGTTAAACTCTAAAATGACTTAAGAAATTTTTTTCGCTGCTCACTTTTAGAAACAAAAGACTTAAAATCAATATCAAAGATTAAGCATTCCCTAGACTAACTTTAATGTAGTATTTTGTTTATAATTTTTCATTCGGGTGTTTTTATATACTTCTTTTAAAGTTTGATAAAATTGTATATAAATGTAAGTTTTTTTAATAAATTATTAAAAAATATCTCTCAATCATAAAATTATTACATTTGGTTATTAGTTGATTAATTAAAATAATATAATAACTAAAATAACATTGTCTTTCTATTTATTAATAGAAGTATTTTACATATTTTTCATGAGATTTAGAAAAAGTATACAAATAAATAACTTTATAAGAATTACACAAAGTACCTCTCAAATTTGTAATTAATAATTTTCTAATGTGTCAAGCAAATATGCTATTTTTCACGTACATGCAATTCGGCATTAGTGTTCATTTTGTCGGTAGTAATGTAGTATATTATAAAAATAAAAATTTATTCTTGATTATTTTTATCAAAAAAATATAATATCAATGAAATTTATTGAAATTTTGATAAATACTTAAAATTTTAATAAAAAAGTTAAGCAAATATGAGAATTAAATAGTTATCAAGTAAATATTTGATTACAAATATAGAGCACTAAAATTAGACTATTTTTATAAAAAGAGGCATTTTATAATTGGTTGTCAAATATCTCAAATCAACTACAATTAGTAAATGGGGGATGAATTTTTAATGCATGCAAGTAACAAAATAGAAATTGAATGCATATTAGAAAGGATTATACTGATTTTATTCATGTAATGGTAAGTAATTGGTTACCTGTTTGACATACTTACTCGTAACAACCAAATCTAACTGAAAATTTTAATAAAAGGTGGATGAGCCAATTGACAATGAAAGTATAATTTGAGAATTAAGTCTCTCAACTCTAACCCTTAAAGAAATAAACAAAACTATGACGTTGTGACGAGAAGTCTTCAATTCATTATTTAGGATGAAAGTAAAATTAGAAGAAAAACTCAAAAGTTAAGAAACAACAATGGAAACCAAAAATCCGTGGACACAATATACAGTTATTTACAGTAATGAAAAGATAGAGGAAACAAAACCAAATGATTTAAGTCTCCAACATGTCTATTTTACATGTTAATTAGATTAAACAATATCAAGGAATTCATAAGTTAAGTCCATTTCTTGATCATATTCTAATTCTTCTTCTACATGTTAATAAAACCAATTGAAAACCCTTTTTAAATGGTATAACCTGTAAGGCTATATTTTAGTACTGGAAAGGATGAATGAGAATTACAAATCATAGTTAATTTCCTAAAAACAATTATCTCTTTGTGATTTAGAGGGGTTATCTAGCATATGAGAAAATTGCTATGAAATTGAGAAAGAAAATAGTTAAATAACCTTTGCCTTTACTCTATTGCAATTCATAGTAAAAAACAATATCATAGTAATTAAAAAAACTATTATTCATGTGAACAAGTTAATTACTTGCTTGAGTAAATATATTATAACTTCACATCACCTCTAAGTAGCTGGTTCTTTCATCTCTGTCTGCTAGTCCCATTTAAAACACCTGTTACTGTATAAACATGAAGTGAAACAAGACTATCCACACAAATAATTGAATCACAAAATCTTGGATGTACACCATTAATTTCTAAACTACTTCACTTGCGTGATTTTCTGTGTCATACAAAAAAAGATGCCATCCACTAGAACTTTTTCATACATCCACCAAAACTTTATAACTATTCTTTGTGTCAGCCAAAGCTTTCACATAATCACAGCATCCAAATAGTCCAACCTAAGGAAAAGAAAAAGTACTGCCCAAAACTCGTTCACCCCATGTTCATTCTTTACTTATATCTTACAGGGTTGCGTCTGCAAACTAAGAAAACTTAGACATAGACATCCTCTAAAAGCAGTCAAACGCATTACATATAGTTTATCATTATCGTCTACCGAAGGCAACAGCATGAGGTAAAATTGATCAAGCTTTAAATCAAATGCAACGATCGACTCCGCATTATATTTTACAGGAGCTAGTTTTACCAACCAGTGCAAAGCACCACTAGCAAGAGTGCCATTTTTTCAGCGGGAAATATGATATGGAAATTCTTTAATCCTTTTCCAGAGTTAATTTTGATGGAGAAAAAAGAACTTTTCAGTCTACAATAAAAAATGTGTATTCTTTACTTTTCATTGTAAAACATTACATATATATAGGCTTTAGGCTAGATGTTGTCCTAGTATACAGCTATAAATAAGAATCAAATAATACAAAGTAAATTTATCTTGATATATGATGTCCATTCTTTATTTAGTCCATTGCAAATATAGATTGAGAAGGTAAAGACAGGTGTGCAGGTGATCCTTCTGTCCTTGCTTGCTTAATCTCTAGAAATAGTTACAACGCTTGATGATTACGTGTCTACTGAGGTGTCTTCCAAGGCTGTCCTAGACTAATTTCAATCTTCAACACTTCCCCTCAAACTTAGTCTTTTTCTTGAATGCTAAGTTTGCTCTTCAGAATTTCAAATCTTTCACTTGAGAGAGCTTTTGTGAATATGTCTGCAATTTGATCTCTTGTGGGAACATATCTGATGACTTATTCTCCCTTTGTTAGTTTGTCTCGAATAAAATGAACATCGATCTCAATATGTTTGGATCTACTATAAAATACTGGATTTTAGCTAAAGAGATAGCTCCCATGTTATCACACCACAAAAGTGATTTTTGATCAGTTTGTATCTTTAGTTCAGACAGGAAAGAATTGATCCAAGCCAACTCTGATGCTATTGCTACCAAGCTTCTGTATTTAGCTTATGTGCTAGACTTTGAGACTGTTATTTATTTTTTTGGAACTTCAAGATATCAGGTTCCCAGCTAAGAATACAGCATAACCATTTGTTGATTTCCTGTCATCCATATCTCCTGTCGAATCAGCATCTGCAAAAGCTATGAGATTCAGTTTTTCAAATTTAGAGTAATATAAATCATGATTTTTAGTCCTTTGGAGGTATCTAAGGATTTTTTTACACCTTATCCAATGGTATTCCTTTGGATTTTCTTGAAATTGGCAAAGTTTATTCACACTATAAGTTATTTCAAGTTTGGTTAGTGTGAGATACTAAAGAGCTCCTACTAGACTTCTGTATAATGTCTTATCTTTGAAATCCTTTTCTTCAAATTTTACAAATTTTTCACAAGTGCTCATTGGTGTGGCCATTTTTTTTGCATTGTAGCATCCCTGTCTTTTTCAATAAATCTTGAATATATTTTCTCTGACACAAATGCATTCCTTGTCCATCTTTTTTGACTTTAATTCCCTGAAAATAATAAAGTAAGCCTAGGTTTTTTAAGGAGACGCAGCTATTTAGCTTATTTATTATGTCTTGTATGATGCTTCCTACACTCCCTATAATAAGGATATCATCAACATAAACCAATACCAAGATGATTTCTTGGTTGCTTGATGAAATAAAGATGGAAGTATCGGACTTCAAGTTAGTAAAGCCCCAGCTTAATAGAGCTAATTTCAACCTTTGATACCAGGCTCGTAGAGCCTGTTTTAGACTGTACAAGGCCTTGTTGAGTTTGTATACATGTGCAGGTCTTTTGGGATCTTCAAACCCTTTTACTTGTTCCATGTAAAATTCTTCATCTAGGTTTCCATTCAAAAATGCATTATTCACATCAACTTGTCTTACCTGCCAATTGAGGTGGACTGCTAAGCATAATACAACTATGATTGTTAAAGATCTGACTATAGAACTGTAGGTTTTTGTATAGTCCACTCCAATTATTTGATGGTAACTTTTTGCAACTAACTTGGCTTTGTGTCTGGCCACACTACCATCTAGATTATACTTTAGTTTAAATATTCATTTGTTGCCGATTACTTTCATGTTTGGATTTGCAGGCACCAGGTGCCAAGTTCTATTATTAATTAAGGCATCATACTCCTCTGTTATTGCTTGTTTCCACTTATTGTCAAGCATAGCTTTTGCTGCATTCTCAGGCATATATCCCTCATCTCTGGTTTTTGTTGTAATGTAATACAATTTAGGTTTGAAAATTCTATCTTTCGATCTAGTAATCATAGGATGGATATTATTTGTCTGTCTTCCTAGGTTTTCAGTGTGTATGGTTTCAATTATTTTTGGTCAGATTTCTGTGTTAGTTTCTGAGATTTTCTCGAGGTATTCAGTGGTGTTTGATAGCAGTTGAGAACTGCTTGGTTATGGTGAATTTTCTTGATCAGTTGTTGTTGCTGATGAAGTGGCTTTAGATGAAAAATTACTTGTGCTAGCACTTAGGAAGACTGACTGAGGATCTAAGAGGAGTTGTGAGTAATCAAACATGTTTGGTATGGAATTGACTTGAGTTTTTTTGAGTATTTAGTTGGTCTACTTTGTAAGGAAAGTCAATTTCATTGAAGTTGACATGTATGACAGTATATACTCTTCCAGTCTTGTCCATGCACCTATACCCTTTGTGATCCTCTTGTATCCTATAAATATGCATTTAGTTGTGTGAAAATCTATTTTTTGTTGATTATAGGGTCTAAGATATGGGTAACAAGCACACCTAAATGTTTTAAAAAAGTTATAGTTTAGCAACCTTTGGTATATGACTTCATATGGTGACTTGAAGTTCAAGATGGCTGTTAGGAGTCTATTTATCACGTAGACTGCTGTTTCAAAAGCTTTCCACCAAAATTTGATGGGTAAATTTGCTTATGCTAATAAGGTCAAGCCGTCTTCAGTGATGTGTCGATGTTTCCTCTCTACTACTCCATTTTGAATGGATGTGTATAGACAAATGTGTCTAAGAATGATGCCTACATGTTTCAGTGTTTGCTCTAGCGGTTTGAATTCACTTCCCATGTCTGTTTATAGGATCAAGATCTTTAAGCTTAACTGTCTCTCTATTTTTATTTTAAAGTCAATGAAAGTATGAGTTGTTTGTGATTTATTTTTTTTAAAAAAATATTCAAGTATATTTGCTATAATTATCAAAAATGCTCAGGTAAAATTTATGGTCATCATTTGATGCAATAAGGGTAGGTCTCCACAAGTATGCATATAAGATTTCTAGTGGTTTCTATGTTTTTAATATACTGGATTTCAAGTTCAGCTTGTGATTCTTTCCATACTGACATGCCTCACAAAAGTGGGAAAATTGATTTTTATTGAATGGTTTAAGGTTCTTAAATGTAGAGAGAATTTTCAATAAGATTGGATCATGTGGATGACCAAACCTTTTGTGAAGAAGACCTAAACCATATATGGAAGACTCTGAACTATCCTTACTCTATTAATAAAAGGTTTTTCGACTAAATCTATGTTTCTTAGATTGTCAAAGTTGGCAGAAGCTGAGAGAGAAATATAAGACTGGACACACTCAACTTTATTGACCCAATTTCTTAAGCTAAAGTCTTTGCTTTCCTTCTTTTCCTTTAACAAATAAAGGTCATCTTTAGCCACTCCTTCTAGCAGCACTATCTGGTTCTTGTTCTTTGCAGTATATCCAAAATCATTAAATTCAATAGAAAGATTGTTATCTTTTGCAAGTCTTGATATGCTTAGCAAATTTTTAGTGATTTGTAGTATAAAAGGAATGTTTTTCAATTTTAAAGGTGTGTACTTGCTGGTATGCATGATGTTATGGCCAATGTGTAGAATTTTCAGCCTTTTACTATTACCTATAATTAGTTTTTCCTTACCTTTGTATTCACTTTTGATAGAGAGGTTGTTGAGGTCGCTTGTGACATGGTTAATGGCACCATTGTCTAAATACCACCCTCCTTCTCTAGTTAACTCTTGTGTTGCTGTGTATGCCGAAGATTATCCCTGATTGTTAGAGTCTTTGGGTTCATATTCCTGATCAAACCTATACCAACAAGCACTTGCAAAATGTCCTGCTTTGTTGCAAATCTGACATGTAGGCTTTGTCTGGTTTCTTCCCTGATTTGTTCTTCTTCTGCCTCTACCTCAAAAAGCTCCTCAGGTGGCTTATGGTGCTTAATTTTTCCTTTCTAAGTTGTTCCTCTTCTGCTGGTTTTAATTACTATTGTTCCGCTGCTGTTGCTTGCATAATTAGCTTTGATTTTTACTCACTCAGCAGAGATGTTTTATTACAATCTGTTTTCAAAGATAAGCAGCTAGGCAAAAACATCCTCCAACATTATGTATTCAAGTCTTGAAGAGATGTTGACCATTATAGCATTGTACTCAGAGCGGAGACCGTTAAGAATATGCTCAATTAAGTCTTTTTCACTTATGCTTTTGCCTGTGATAGCCAGGGCATCTGCAGTGCTTCTCATCTTTGAGAAATAGTCACTAACTGTCAAGCTTCAATTCTTTGTGTTTTGCAACTGATTTTTGAGTTGCATAATTCGAGCATGAGACTGAAATGAGTAAGTCTTGAAATTGCATCCTACACTCTTTGGAAATGACACAATTCATGAAAAAAATGAGGGCATTCCTAGTGAGAGTAGATAGTAACCAACTAAGAAGTAGTTGGCCTTGCTTTTTCCACAACAGGAAATCTGGATTATCAGTGATAACTTGACCTTTTTTTGCATTTTATGGTGCAATGAACTTCTCAGGAATCCTTTTTGTTCCATCTATAAAACCTTCCAAATCATTTCTTTTGATGGTTAGGAGTAACTGTGTTTTCCAGACTAAATAATTATGTCTGTCAAGCTTGATGGGGGCACTGAAGGATAAGTTGCCTTAACTTTGTTGAGTTTGAAGAACAATGAAGGTGTTTGAACAAGTATTTGTAGGTTTAGCCATAGAACCTTACTCTATTACCAAGTTAATTTTGATGAAAAAAACAGAACTTTTTAGCTGACAATAGAAAATGTGTATTCTCTACTTTTCATTGTAAAATATTATATATATATATATATAGGCCCTGGGCTAGATGTTGCCTTAGTATACAACTGTAAATAAGAATCAAATAATACAAAGTAAATTTATCTTGATATATACTGTGCGTTCTTTATTCAATTTGTTGCAAATGCAGGTTGAGAGGGTAAAGGCAGGTTTACAGGTGGTCCTTCTATCCTTGCTTACTTGATCTCCAGAAATAGTTACAACGCCTGATGATTACGTGTCTACTAAGGTGTCTTCCAAGGCTGTTCTAGACTGATTTCAATCTTCAACATCTAGGAATTAGTTTTCAAACTATAAACGGTAACTTCATTATACCCGATTCTATACAATCCACCTTCTATAATTCTTACCCACTTATTATTATCACTAGCAACATCATAACCGAAACCATCAACAAAAATATCATAAGATTTAAAATCGCTCCAAAACTTGGGTAATGTATGGTGTTTCTTGGTTGATGGGTTCCACAAAGCTATAAATCCCCTCAAATATTTCAAAGCAATTAATCCATGGCAAAAACCAACAATATCTACTTTCGAATTCTTGAATGAGTGATCAAGTTTTACAACATTTCGCAGGGAACCCAAGCTTGCGGAAAAGATTTTACATCTCCAAGAATCATAACTGCATATGATTACAGTTGAACTACGAACAAGAATGAGGCTGAGGTCGGAGTTGGTTTAGATAGAGTGATTGAAATGAAGTTTAATGAATTTGTGGCTGTCGATGAAGGAGCAAAATTTCTTCGACAAGCACTTAAACCGCAAAAGAGACTTTGTGGGTTGTCTGTAAAGTAAGTCCATGGCTACATCTTGTAGGAACATAGACATTGTCACTAGTTAATCATCTGAGATAAGGGAAATGTGTTTGATAAACTGTTTGCGAAGGGAAATTGGGTTTTGTTGATATTTTGACCACAATACAATTAAGAACAAATCAATTGAGAACTCAATGAAACCCTAAAATTAGTTCAGACTTCAGAGAATCTGAGAAGAAAGTAAGAAAGCAAAGAAAACAGAAAAGGAGAAAATTCACGAAAGAGTTTTTATTGTGTTTTTAATAACTCCTTTTTCATGCTCTGCAAACGGTAACAAGCTAACTTATAAAGCCTTCACTCTACACGTGTACAAATCTCATTGGCTAATTATTCTTGATATTAAACCTTTACACATTAGCATAACAACTCAAATAGTGATATGGTGGTTCAGAGCTATGCGTCACGCTGGACTATTTGCTTCTCCCACGTTAATTAAAGTGTGCAGAACTCTTTCTTATTCTAATGGCATTTTTTTCTTATCTAATACGAAATTATATTACATTCTTTTCTATCTAATTTTGTGACGCCTTTATTATAGTGAGATTTCTTGCATATCCGTCCTATTTTAGTTTGAAATTTAAAGACCCTTTATGGATGTATTTGTTATGCGGAAGTGTTTGACTAAAATGTTAAAATTTGAATGCATTTAACTCTAATATTATTTTATCACGGATTAAACTATTATCTTCTTTTCAAAAGATATATTCATTAGAGTGCGTAGAATCTACTTTTATAAATCCTAAGAAAAACCTTTTTTTATCCAATACGATATTATATTACAGGTGGCTAGAATTGAAAGACACTGAGCCCTGTCAACATTCACATTGTGCTCTCCACTTGGATTAATTGGTAAAATTAATAATTTTGATAAATTAATTAGATAATATTTTTTAAAATATTTTTACATAAATATGTAATTCTATTAATATCATAACTTTAATAATATATTAAAATTATAAATATAATTAATTATAATATTTTATTAAAATATAATTTTGTTATTATTTGAATGTATTTGATATTGTACCTTACTTTCAAGTGAAATATTTTAATAATTTATTGTCACAATATATTTTAACTAGCACATAGGATATTTATTATTATACTCGTATAATTCTTTATGCATCTCATCTATTACAGTTATTTTTGAATACTTTTTAAATGAGAAATTATTGTAAATATTAAAGTGATTTACTATAAAATATAATCTGATTTTGTTTATTTATAATTTTTAATCTCATTTGTTTGATTCATTTAATTAAATTAATGCAATTACAATAAATATTATTTAACTATATAGATGAGTACAATGGATTATATTATATATACTTACTTTTTATTAATTTATTATTTTTGTATTAAGAGTAATATCAACTACTCTTCACAGTTTTTATTTGTAATATTAATTCATCATTATAGGTATTGAAATATATATTATATATTCTGTTAAGAGGAAAAAATAAATTTAATTAAATTAAATTTTAAGCTAACTGCAAACAAGAAATTATATATATATATATATATATATATATATCATAGAACACACATCATGCCTTAAATTTGTTAACTTGATTGTCTTTAACATAATAGTTACTTTATTAACTTCTATCTTTAAAATTGAATCTTAATTTTAATCTTAACTTTACATTGATATGTAGACATCAATTTAAATAAAAACAATAAATAAAAATAAAATTATAAAAATATATAGAAAGCATTCTATAAATTAATGGTCTATCCATTTTAATAATAAAAAAAAAATGAGATTCAATTCAAAATTTACTAATTATTTCCTTGATTACAGATATATATTTGCTCAATTTTTGAATGCAATTTAGCCGATAAAAATAGACAAGATTAATAGTTCATTTAATATTGTGATGTTTTTATTATCTCAAGCTAAAAAAAATTTACTAACACTAACTTTTAGTTAAACTTTACTAATTTTTTTTTTACTAATATTCAACATTGAATGCATCATTGCACAACAATGGTAACTTCAAAACACTCATTCTTCAATATCAGTTAGAGTATAAATCTATTTTCTTTAAATCAAACTAATAAAAAACACAATGGCTAAGAGTACTATCACAAATTAAGTATTCAAAGAAGATAAAAGAACATCATATAAATTTTAGCCTAAAAAAGTAGATGTAATACATTTGCTATTACAACATATTCACTGAACCTTTTTTCTATAAGTATTCAAATAAATTGATAATTTATTTTTAGAGCACTCATAAATACTAAACACAATTTGGTTGATAAAAGAGATAGGTTGAGGAAGACCTATCATCTCATCTTTTCAATCGGTTAAGGATTCTTTCATAAACCAAGCAACTAATTAAGGGTAGCATCATGCTTACATTAGTCAAACATGAATATTAATTGGCTAAGAAGCAAGTTAATGACTTTTAAAGAATTTAAAGAATGTTTTAAGTTATCAAAAAAATATCGAGACTTTTTTGTATAAGTATCATTTGGTTCTTGAATCAAAAAGTATTTGCAAAAATTAGAAGAAAATTGAAACACTAAAATCTTATAATATAATCTCACAAATCTTTATTCTATATGCTACTGAAAAAAATTAAAAAGATTTAAAAGGATATGAACTATAAAGCTCTATTACTGGAAAGGGTGAATGAGAATGACAAATCATAGTCAATCTCCTCAAGAAAACAATCCTTTCTATGATTGAAAGGGGTTATCTTGCATGTGAGAAAGTAGCTAGAAAAGTCTGTGAAAAAAAAAGTAAAATAACCACAGCCTTTGCAAGATTGTGATTACGAATAAAATTTACAAACATAATAACTAAAGAGACTATTATTTATGTGATCAAGTTAATTACTTGCTAAAACAAATATATCATAACATCAAATTACCTCATAATAACCGGTTTTTCTTTCTTTGCCTGCTAATCAGCTATAAACACTTATTCCTGTAAGCATGAAATGAAACAAGATTATGTAAACAAATAATAATACTATTGAGAATTTGGTGGTAGGCCAATAATATCCAAATTGCACTTAGTTATGCGATTTTTTAAATTGTGCTAATAGAGATACCTTTCATCAAAATCTTCTTTAACAAACAAAAATGCATCAACTAAAACTTTGTCGCCACTCTTTGTGCAAGCCTAAGCTTTAACATAACTATAATATCTAAATAATCCATCTTGAGGAAAAAAAAAAAAAGTACTGTCCAAGACTTTTTCACCTCACATTCATTACTTACTTAAATAATACAAGTTTTTCAAGACTGATTAAGGTAAAGACATAATCATCATTTAAAAAAAAAATAAAACATAGTTTTAGGTAGGATAGTCTTATTATATTATTATGTTGATATAGTTGAAATTTTTTAGTGTTTGGGCTATGAAAATTTTGATACTTGACTATTGTATTTTAATCAGAGGACTTGATTGATTTTTATTCTGTTCAATAGTTTAAATATATAAACTAAAGTAACCCATGAGGAATCTAATTTATAGGGTGTAAAACAGAAAATATTCTTTAGAGTCATATGGTGCTATCTTCGATATTCAAAATAACCAAATTGTCCCACTAACGGTGATTTGTTTTTGTATTGTAGATTTTATTTTCTTTAGATGTTGCATGTATTTTGTCTTTTTCTTCCTTCTTTGTTCTTCTGGAAATCAAAACAATACTTAGTTCCTTTTTTGGGTCAGTTACACAATTAGTTTGAGTTTTGTTATCTTTATGCTATGAAGTGAACTTAAGCCGAGGTCCATTAAGCATAAGCCTATCTTTATTAACTATTTTTCTTAAATTATGGTGTTCTTCTTGACAGTGAGTTTATCTATGAAATATTCAAATTTGTTGACCATTAGAACCTTTGTAACACATTTTTAATTTATTCTCCACTAGGTATATGATTGATCTCTAGTTCTTTTGCTGACAATTTGTCTCTTACAAAATACAGGTTCATCTCGATATGTTTTGTCCATACATAAAACACGAGATTGAATGCCATGGCTACTGTGCTACTACTATTACTTTTGATCAATGGAATTCTTGTAAGCTTCCAATTTAGCTTACCAAGCAATAATTTAATCTAGGTCATTTCTAAGCAAGTATGTACAATAGCTTTGTACTTTAATTCTACACTTAACCATGTGACTAAATTAT
This sequence comes from Swietenia macrophylla, assembly GCA_032401905.1. NCBI lineage: Eukaryota > Viridiplantae > Streptophyta > Magnoliopsida > Sapindales > Meliaceae > Swietenia > Swietenia macrophylla. The sequence goes on from CP135566.1 coordinate 7,919,599, forward strand.
TTTTTTGAAACCCAACTTACCAAGTTTCCACCAACGTAAATATAATATCTTGAAATTAATTTTCTATCATCTCTATCACTTTCCTAGCCAACATTGCAATAAGTAACTATGTTATGATTATTACTCGAGTTTAATTTAATTCCATATTTAGTAGTTTCTTTCAAGTACCTAAGGACTCTCTTATAAAATATCTAGTGAGGCATCAAAGGATCATATATAAATTGATTTAATTTGTCCACTGTGAATGAGATGTTTAGTATGGTTATTGTAGCATATTGTAGAGCTCCAACGATACTTATCTAGAAAGTGTCATTTTTAAAAACTTTTCTTTCTATTTTTGACAATTTTTCACTTGTACTCATCGGTTTAAATGCCATTACAATTTGTCATGTTCACCTTGATGAGTGAATTTTGCATATATTTGGTCTGATTAATGAACACTTTGCTTTTGATTTTGGTCACTTATGCTTAGAATGTAGTGCAGTTCTCATAGGTCTTTAAGTGTAAATGCTTCATGTATTTTTAATATTGTATCCTTGATCTCTTCTTTACAATTTTCAGTCACCATTATGTCGTCTACATAGATCAATGTAATTGTAATTTTTGATTTTGTTCTCTTGAACAAAAGAAAGCGTTTAACCTAAATCTATTAAATCTCCACTCTTTTAAAGCTGACTTTAGTTTTTCAAACCAGGCTTGCCAATTTGAGACAATAGAAAGCCTTGTTTAATTTATACATATAGTCTAGTCCTATGTGATCTTTACATTTTTTAGGTTGCTGTATATACACAGTCTTTGTCAAGTCTCTATTTAAAAATGCATTATTCACATCTACTTATCTTAATTTTTAGTTATTGATCATAGCCAAACTTAGTATAGTTTGAATAATTACTGCATTCACCACAGGGCTATATATCTCACTATAGTCTAATCCAAGTTTTTGATGAAACCCCTTAACTACAAGCCTTGTTTTGTACTTTGATATTGAGCCATCCAAATTTTGTTTTACTTTAAAAATTCATTTATTGCCCACTAATCTCATGTGAGGAGTGTATGACACAGTGTCTATGTTTTGTTGTATGCCAAAGCCTTGAAATCATTTCTCATTACTTGATTTCATTTAAGATTTAATAATTTGGTCTTAACATCTTTAAAACTATCAGAGAATATTATTTGTGCATTTTCACTAAAATATATCTTTGGCTTAAATCTTCCAACTTTACTTTTTGTCACCATAGGATGTATGGGCAGTAGGTTCTAATTTTTTGATTATTTTTGAGTTTGTGATTAAATATTAGTTTCTGTTTGTGAGTTTGGAGAAGTTGAATTTGTATCTAGGATTTGGTTTTATGTTTATGAGTCTTATAGTGAGTAATGATTATTTAAATTTTGTTGATCATTAAGGTTTTAATGAGTATCAATTGATGAATCTATGTCAGCTGTAATTTTTATGTTTGATAGTATGCATGTCTACATGAGTGGTGAAAGAAACTGACTGATCATTTCTAATGTATTTGGCTCTTTTACACTATGTGTGCCTTTGAAGTTATTGTCATTGAAAACTGGAAAGAAATTCTCATTGATAGATACATGTCTTGTTGTATAAACTCTCCTTAAGTGATGTAATCATAGATAACCCTTACAAACAACACTTATTCCTAAAAAAACACATTTAAAACTATAAAAATTAAATTTATATTAATTGTATGGTCTGAAAAAAGATAGCACTCATAACTAAAGGTAATTCAAATGGTGACCTATCTTTGAGAACTAGTGTAGATCATTTATTTATGATATAAGTGGCTATGCTAAATGCTTTCCACCAAAATTTTATAGGCATATCAGTTTGTGTAAGTAAGGTCAATCATGTATTCATAATGTGTTTATGTTTTCTTTCTACTTTTCTATTTTGATAGTGAATGTATAGGCAAGAGTATCTAATGGTTATATCTTTTTGTTTAAGATAGCCTTTAAATACTTTGAATTCACCTCTCATATCACATTGCATGCTTTTAATTTTCCTGTCTAATGTATTTTCAATTTGTTTCTTAAACATTTTGAATGTGTTTATGACTTCTCTTTTATTGGTTAGAAGAAATGTCTAGGTGAAACTTGTGTAATCATCAACGAAAGAAATGTAGTATCCATATCTTTAATTTGAGATTATTAGAGATGGACCCAAAGGTCAGAGTATATGATTTGCAAACGTTTAGAGGTTTTAGTTTCTGTTGCTTTAAAGGTTTGCTTATGAAGTTTCCCAAGTTGACATGCATTACAGAAAGAAAGATTTGAGTGTGCATTTAAGCCCAAAATCTTATAGTTTGACAAACTTTTCTTAAGAGTTACCTTATAACAATGCCCTCACCTTTTACGTCATACATCCAATTCACTTTGTGTGATTATTTCTCCTTCTAATTTTAATGAATTGACAGAAAAAGATAACATTAATTTTAGACACTTTGTGACTTGTTTAAAACTAAAAATTGGAAATGATGTTGTGCATATTGGTATATACCCCAAATTCAATAGTATTTTAGATTTTTAATACATTTGTATCATGATATTTTAATTTATATAGATTGTTTAATTTTTTTAGTATTATATATTTATGTATTTAATAAATATAATAATACTCTTAGAATAGTAATTTTAATTAGTTGAATACTATTTTTAAATGTCTCTAGTCAAACATTGTTGTTAATAGAGTAACAATAATGCATTAAAATTAATATGTATAGTAACTAATAATAACATATGTATATCATGATATGAGATATTAAGTTAACATATAAATACAAGTTAGTGAATTAATGAACTGGATTGACCTGTCATTAAAATATTACATAGATTATTATATAAGTGTCATAAATGATTGTTATAGTAATAATGACAAATGTAATCCTTAAATTTGATATCACTATGATTTTCAACATAGAGAATAATATATTTTGATATTTTCAAACATTATCTATAATAAAATGAATTATAAAAGAAATAATTAAATATGTCATAATTCGTGTAGAGAAATGTATGTGATCAAGATAAAATTTGTCCTTCTTGTATAATAGGAGTAATATTTTAAATTTTTTGATTGAATAAAATTTTAAAAGATGCATAGCTATATTTAAATAAGTCAATATGTGATATTAATTTCATTTAATAAAATAAGTCTACTCAGAATATCAAAAAAATATAAAATTAAATCATATAAGAATGATGTATTTCATATATCGTATTCAATTATGATATTTAGAATAAAAGAATTGAATTATATAGTAACATTATTTACGAATAGGGTGATGTCAAAGTATTGACATTTTCATCACTTGATTTGTCATAATGTGTTACTAAACACTAATCGTTACTTATAATACTAAAATTAAATTTTACTATTACTGCCAACGTAATAAAAACCTAACAGATTACACATTAAAATCAAAAATAATATATATATATATATAAATAAAATTCTAAATGGGTTTAGGATACGTTGATCTATTTAGGTATTAATTTTGACTAAATTCATTATGTAAAAATTGGACTAAATTTACTAGTACCTACTTTACTAAATAAATTGAGTTTTATAAAAAAGTACAATTAAATAGTTCAATTCAAAATTAAAGATAAAAAATAGTACTATAAATATTTGATATTTGTATTTTTTAAGTGTGTGTATAGAGTTTATTTTTGTATCTTTACTCTTGTGAAGAGAAAAATGCACAAAACATCACATACTTAAATCATAAGAGCTAATATTTTGATTAGATTCTTAATCGTATGGATATCATAAAGATACATAAGTAACTAATTTGTATTCGTAGTTTGACAAAAATTATCTAATTAAAAGCATGTACATATTTTATGGCATTGAATTATATACATTAAATAATACTAAGGTTTGTTGCATGGATATTAGAAAGCAAACTAGTTTTTTTTTATTTGTGTATTTTTACTACGTGTATGTATTGGTATACTTACATTGGTATCAAAGTAACTTGCAAAATAAACCTAGTCATTTTTCTTTGTATGTTAATTCATATTAATGTGATTGTGTTTGAATATGACTTTAGTCATTTTTTTTTGTATATAAATTCATATTAATATGTTTTGGCATGTGATTGTGACTGAATATGGTTTAAATTATTTTTATTTATATATAAATTCATATTAATGTGTTTCGATATGTGATTGTGACTGAATATTATTCTGATAATTTTCTTTGTACATGAATATGATTCTATTTTGATTTGAGTTATTGATTTAATATAATTAAATAAATGAGGGTGTTTAATATGTATTGGTATGCTTATAGTGTAATGATTGAAAAGGCAATTTAATAACTAATAGAAATCATCCCTAGCCACTCCTTGTAACAGGATTCTCCTATGTTTTTTTGTCCTTGATCATACATAGCTTTTGGTCAAATTCAACACATATATTATTGTCTTTTATTGGCCTTAAGACGTTAATTAGGTTTTTGGTTATGGCAGGTATATAAAAAATGTGTTTAAAATACAAATGTTTGGTGATTTGTGACTGCATTGTGGGCAGGAATGTATGACTAATGTAAGAAATTGATATTTTATTTCCATTACTCATTGTCAATTATTCATTTTCTTTATATTTAGGTCGTATATTTAGATTTTTTAGATTATTGTGACATGACTTGTCGCTTTATTATCAAAATATTTGGAATAATTTGTTATATTTTTAGAAACTATAGCATAGGCTTCTCTTTGTTTGGGCTTCACAAGTATAGTGGGAATGTGGTCTTTGTTAAATCTATGCTAACATAAAGCTGCTACATAACCGACTTTGTTATAGGTTTAACAAGTTGGCTTGTTGGCCCTTTTCGCTACATTCTTGCCTCTTTTATTTGTTTGTTGACCTCCTATAAATGGTGCTTGAAAGTTTGCATTGTTTATAAACTATTTTTGAGGAATCATTGCCTGGTTCTGAAAACTATTTCTGTTGTTTTGCCAATTTCTTCTTTGGAAGTTATTAGGTCTAGTTTGTGCCATGGTTGCTAAATAATTCTGAAAAAGATTGACATAGTCAAATGACATGATCTTCTCTATTCTTCTTTCATGACTTAGCAACATGGAATGAACTTCTTGAAAAAATGTCCTTTCTGTTCTAGAAATGATATTCTCTACTACAGAATCATAATTTCCTTTTAGACCCCTTATCAGAAATAGAATCAATTCATTACTAGTGACCTCTTGGCTTGCCGACCTGATACTTTTAACAAAAGATTTCATCTTCACATAGTACGCATTCATACTTTTTCCATCTTTTCTTGTGTTTTAAATTTCTGACTTGAGTTGCATTATCCTTGCTACAGTTTGTACAGTAAAGAGATTTTCTAGGAAAAACTATGCTCCTTTGAATCTTTGCATTCCATGATAGATCTATAGACTCCTTAAGTCGTGAATGAGAGAAGCCAACTCATTAGTGTTTGGTCTTGTTTCTCTTAAAAGACCTACTCAAGATTTTTAGTAGTTATAATGTTTTGATTATCATCAACAATCACATTCATTCTCATAGGTGCTGACTTGTTTTCATCAACAAGAAACTCTAGATTGATTGCTCAAATGATTGGCAAAACTTGAGTATTTCAAAGACGATAATTCATGCTAGTAAGCTTAAAAGAAGTGCAAAAAACTATTTGAGTGTTTGTTGCTTAGATTATAGTAGAATTCATTGGTGAATTGTTGCTGCTTGATGCCATTGTAGATAAGGATTAAGCTCTAATACCAAGGTGAAGTTTTTCAGTGTTTTGGTTATAGAGATATTGTTACTTGACTGTTGTATTTTAATTAGCAGACTTGATTAATTTTTATTTTGTTCAATAGTTTAAATATACAAGCTAAAGTTAGCCATCAAGAATCTAATTTACAAGGTGTAAAATAGGAAATATTCTTTAGAGCCATATGGTGTTATCTTCGGTATTCAAGGTAACCAAATTGTCCTGTCAAAGATGATCTATCTCTGTACCATAGATTTCATTTTCTCTAACTGTTGCATGTATTTTGTCTTCTTCTTCCTTCTTTATTCTTCTAGAAATCAAAGCAATACTTGATTTGTTTGTTGGGTCGGTTACATAATTAACTAGGGCCTTGTTATCTTCATGCTGTTGAGTGAACTTAGGCTAAAAACTATTAAACCCAAGCTCATCTTCATTAATTAATATGATAAGATTATTCAAGTATAAACTTTTACCTATATTAATTAATAACTAAAATTTAAATTTTATTTATTTTTATTTATTTCTCTCAATTTTTTTTATCCTAATTAGTTTTTCTCCAAACGCAATTTTTTTTCCCACGTAATGCCATTTTTCTTCCATGACTTTTTCTCTCCTAACTATAACTTTCTCTTTCCTTAAAAAATTTTGGGTGACCCATTTGCAATTTTTTTATTCTCCTATTTTATTTGAAGATTTAATACCAGCAAGGGCTTTAATTAATAAAATATTTGTAGGATAAAATTTGAAGTTATGCTATGTTTTCACAAACTATTCTACTCTACTTTTTCTCCTTTTCATTGTTTATTTTTACAAAATAATTTTTACTTTGTTTGTTACATATTAATGATTGATTTATTTGATAGTTCATGACTAGATTGATTTATTTAAGTGAATCTTTTAGATAACAAAGAATATATACTAGAACAAATGAATGTGGAAAAAATAGTTGGGAAAATTGATAACGGAGAACTCAAAGTCGGAATCAAGGTATATTACGATATTGAAGTTTATAATTTATGCAATAGTTATGATTTAAAAAATGGTTTTAGCATTCGTAAGGGACATATGCAAAGAGATGCATCAAATAATATCCGGCAACGAGAATTTTTTGTTCAAAAGAAGGCTTCAAAATAGACGAAGGCTTGTGCGATGTAAAGGTAAAAAAGTTAAAACACAAGAACAAGTTGCAAAGCTCTAGTACAGTTCACAATTAGTAATAGAGTGTGGGAGATTTCCCATGTAAATTTAGAGCATAATCATGAATTGGAAATGTTGAAGAAAGACAATTTTTAAAATCCAATAGAAAAATATCCCATGCTCACGGGATGTCATTAGTTCTATGGTTAGTGTTGGCGTAAAACCAATAAAATCATATTTTTATCTTGCAATGAAGTTGGTGGTGCAGAAACTGTTGGGTTTATTAAGAAAGATATGAGAAATTATTTGCAGAGAAAAAAAGGAGGAAATGATGGAAGCAGGGGATGTGCAAAGTTTGCTAGCTTCTTCTACTCAACACAAATAGACCAATTTAACCGGATGACAAACTTTTTTTGGCGAGATACTAGAGCAAAGATAGATTATGATTGTTTTGGTGATGCTGTATGCTTTGACACTTTATTTTCAACCAAGAAGATCAATATGATTTGTGTCCCACTGGTACGAGTCAATCACCATTGAAAAAATGTATTGTTTGGTTATGCCTTTTTATTAGATGAGAGTTCAGATTCTTTTTTATTTGGTTATTTGAATCATTTTTGGAGTCAACGAGGAATAAACAACCAAAACTATTTTTTGCGGATGAGGTCAAAGCAATGTTAAAAGCAATTGAAGTTATATTTCCTGAGACACGGCATCGATTATGCACTTGGCATATTGCAAAGAATGCTACATAACATCTTGCTGCCCATTTTTGGCAATTCTGAGTTTGAGAAGCACTTCAACAAATATTTTTATTAATGTTATGATGAAGTAGAATTTGAAGGTGATATGATCAATAAATTCAATCTTGAGAGTCATTCATGGCTTAAGAAATTACTTTCACTTGGAAAGAGATGGTGTCCAGCTTTTAGTTTAGATACTTTTTCAGCAAATATAAAGTCCACCCAAAGGAGTGAGCATGAATAATATTTTTCATCAAATTTCTTTGAAAAAGATGGATCTAATTGAGTTTGTTCACCATTATGAGAAGAAAATAATGGAGATGCGCTTAGCAGAGTTGGAAGATGATTATCGAGGCAAAAACGGAATTTTAGAGCATGCTGTTTCATTTTACACTAACAAGATATTTGCATTTTTAAAAATTAGATGTTGGGCTGCATGGCTGAGTACTGGGGATCAATCCAATAACGAGCTCGAGGGTGCATTTAATTAGTTCGACGATCTGTAACATTGGGACTGAAGTCTTGCAAAATTTAACACTGGATTTTGACATGATGAACCTTGATACAATGTTGATATGGACCAAGGTAACAATCGAATTCTTGCTGAGAACTGCAAAACATTGAGAACTCGAAATGAGCCATAGTTACCCCGTATGCAGAAGGATCAAGTAATAGCTACTTGTCTGATAGGATGGATAACCATCCATTACTTGAAATAACCATTCATTTTATAGAAGAAGGTACTGCCAAATTGAGTAAACACACTGACATACTTCCATTTTCAGTTATTTTACATTTAAAAAACTCTCTCCAACTTAAACATCTGTGGGTTATTACCGGACATCCTTAATCTAAAGTTGTTTTGTAGAAAAGAACCAAGAAGGTGAATTGCAAAAACCAAGAATTGAAGACTGAAGAGTGAAAAAAATTTGTTGATTACTGGCGATTGAAAATCCAGCGACAACATTGAGGATGAAAAGTGTTCAAAATGATGGAAAACTTTATATTTTTGAATCAATCAAAGTTTTTCTGCTGAACAACCTAATTTACATTACACCACTATGTTTCAAAACCTCATTTGAGACGGGCATTAATTATTGACAATATTACTTATGTTTTTATTAATGAAGTTTATTACTTGATTCGTTATAAAGTAAAGTAGAAAGAACTGAAATGTGTATTTCTAGGATTCATCCTCTTCTTTGATGGTAAATATTACTTATGGACAATGATCTCATCAAAATCTCGTAATATTTTTGTTATATATCTCTTATATTATTGCTCATAACTCAACACAAATATTAGCCAAGTTGTGATATAGGGTGCAAACAGTTATGATTTCTCTCTCTTCCAATGTAGAAAAGACTTATGGTTATACGTTCGATTTATTTCAAAATAAATTGAAATACTTTTTTTTTTTTAAGTTAAGATTGTGCCTAACTAGTGGTTAATTCTTCATTTTCATTTTGTAGGCTAGTTGGATTGTTGAATTCTAACAACTGCTAATGTTTTCTTCTTCGAATTTCAAAACGACGTGGTTGTAGCAACAATTACTTTTTTTCTACTTTGAAGACTCCAAGCTTTATAAATTTGTTTTTTTTTTTTCCCAATGCTTGAGAAGATAAATTGTTATTCTAAAAATTATAATTTACTTGCAGTTGTATATACTCAAATTAAGACTATGATTTTGTAGAATGATATTATACTCATTTGCTCAATATACAATTCCCAGATCAGAAAATACAGCTAGGGTAAGACATTATACACGTTTAGAATAAAGACACTATAACTCTGGTCATTGGTAATAAGATTGGCATTTGCAAAAAATGGACAATTGATCTAAATTAGAAGCCACAAAGATAATATATATTGCTTCATCAAGGTATATATTCAAACAATCTAGTTCTAATATGTCAAACAGAGACTGAGATACATGACAAAAACCAAAAAAAAAAAAAAGATAGCCGGAGTTTCAGAACTGTAAGTTCACGAAAATGATTTGTCCAAAAATTCAATGAAAAGTACTAACTATATCCTGAAACTACTACTAACTATATAATGGCAACAATGGCAAAAGCAAAATTTATTGTTTTTCTTGGTTGGCTGATCTCTCATAGCTATTGTCTAATAAAAATGGACAACCTCAGTCAAACAATTCAACAATTATTATTATTACTATTAAAAATACAAAAATACTTACCAAGCAAAAATCAAAACTCTGAAATTTATTCTTTTTTTTTTTAATTGAGGAATTTTTTAACTCGAAAAAATTCCATTGATTTTTTAAAAAAGTTTTGAAAAACAAAAGGCAGGGAATTCCAAGCCAATTACAATCCTAGAAAGTGAGAGAAATTCCAAATCTGACCATTCTGCATCAAATCTCTGTGACGTTCATAAGAAAAAATTAATGTAAAAACATTAACAACAAGTTTAACAACATCACTCAGCGGATCCAAGCTTGCGGTGCGGTAATGATTTTACGGCACCAAGAATCTGTACTGACTGCGATTGGAGTTGGCCTACCAGAGAGCTATTGAGATGGGAGTTTTATGAATTCGGCGCAGTCGATTAAGGAACAAGATGGCTTCAATAAGCACCTGAACGGGATGAGAGACTTCACGGGTAGCTGCAGTGACAGTCCGTAGTTACATCTAGTGGGAGCGTCGACCGTATTTATTATATTATATCAACAAACAATTCAATATAATTTTACAAAAAATAAGATATATATATATATATATATATATATAAAATGTAAAGATATTGAATGCGTAGTCTAATTTAAATTTTAAGATAACTACTACCATTGCATTCAAAATATTGTGCACCTCCTACTCTCGAAAACAAGAAAGTAAATTTACATAATCGATCAAACATTAATCCCTAATTGTATAATATACTTGACATTCTTCAACGTATACACTAGTTATGGTTATAATCATATTTTTGACTTAAAAAAGTGATACATTTTAAATCATGTTGCTTCTACCCTATTTAATAATAGAAAACATTGATTAATGAATATTTAAATATGTTTATATCAAAACATTAATAAAAAATGAATAATACACAGCATAATATTCCTCCATGATTGTACGTTTTAATTAACAAGTATAAAAGACAATTTTCTATTTATTCTTGTCGCTAGACAAAGGAAAAAACTAAACACCAAAACATTAACCATTATTATTAATATATAATCAATGAATTACGCATCCATAGTCAAAAATGCTCAAAATCAAAATCAACAGCACCACCACTAACACTGATTTCTGCACTACCAGAAACAATATTTGCCAACCCATCTTGAGGATCATGATCGTTAGCCATATTCATATTATTGGGCACCAACAATTCGTTCATCATCAATTCATTAACCCTAATTTCCACTTTGGCTCTCAATTTCTTCATGGCTTTCACGTACTCTTCGAGTTCTTCTATACCCATATGGTCAATGGGTTCTTCCCACCAAAACCTAACGTTTTTGTTCTTTTTTTTCTCTTCTTCTATAATCTTTGCTCGCTTCTTTTCCATATCCAACTCTTTCATGGCTTCTTCATACTCTCTGTTATGCTGTTGGACACATGGGATTGCCGCGGCAACTTGCTCGGCCGGTGAGTGGTTTTCATCGAGATATCGATTCAAGATGGTGTCGAAGTCAGGGTGTCCGACGACAAAGATCTTCCCGTTGGGAGAAAACACAATGATGCCCACTTCTGCGCCGCACAAGACACATAGCTCCATGGCTTTGCTGAAGAGGCCTGTACGTCGCTTCGAAAACGTGACTTGCAGGCTGTTCTTGTCTTCAAGTTTCTTGATTTCGATCTTTTGCCGGCCCCTCGTTGTCTTCTTTATGCTCTGATCATTATTATTGCTATTGCCATTGTTGGCGCTGATGTTGCTCACGCCATTGTTGTTTCTATTCATGGTGATTGATATGGAGAATTGAGAAAGAGAGAAAGGCTTAGGTTTGATATCTTTTAGGGTTTTGATCGAAGAAAGAAAATATTGATGTATTTATATGTGAAAACAGAAGGAAGTGTTAATGATGTTTTTATGACTGAATATCATGTAAGATATTTGTTTCCCTTTGTGTTGGGTGTATTTAATAATAGAAAAATAGTGGGTAATTAATGTATTGAAATAAAGAGGGAGAATTCTTTCCTTGTGAATACTATATAGCAAAAGGGAAAGTGAATCATAAAAACTGTTAAGAAGATCTGTGAAATCTGCCATCTTGATGTTCACAAAGAAAATAAAATTAAAAAAACTAAACTATGAATGGAAAGAGAGTCCTGTATATAAAATTAACAAACATAGTTATTTTTTTGAATAATAAGGCTACAGCACTCACTTACTATCACTTACTCTACACCTGACTGATTAGAATTAATATCTATAATTGATAATCTGTGTAAATTGTTGGTAGACTAAGAATTGATACAATAATTGTGAATTATTAAAAATTTCATTATTGACCACTTATAAATGGTTGTAAATAGTTAAAATTTACAGTACAAGGTGTATTTGCATATTATTAATATCTTTGATTATTGATAACTTGTATTTTCCGTAAAATGTTAATTGTTTGTGTTAGAGGAAATGGATTTGTGCCGTTAAATAATTTTTTATTTACCACATATATTTGCATGTCATAAATAAATTTAGTATTTATTACTTGTATTTGTATGTGATAAAAACGAGCTGATATTTTGTCTGACCACATGTTTGATGTGTAATAGATATTATTTTAGTAATTAGAGGAAAACAATTCATCAGCTCCTACTTTCTTACTTCTACACACTTCTCTCTTCTTTTCACGAAAAAAGGAAAATACCCTTTTATGCTATATTTTTTATTTTGCAAGAAAATACCTATTTTTGCTTCTTCATTATTTTTTAGCATTTCATTGAGAAATCTAGAGTTTTCGTTTGTTACAGAGAAGAGCGTTCTTGTACCCAGAAATCTAAGTTTGGGTCTTCGGCATTTTATGAAATGTGTTGTGTGACTAGAAAATACCCATTTGGATCTGTATGTCTTAGTTCCTGGGCGTGTCATAGTGCTTTGGCATTTCAGAAAATGCAGAGGACAGGTCTCACTCTAACTGTTGTTTGTTTGATTAGAAGGTAAATTTTAGTACTGTCCTTGTAGTCAGTTGGATAAATTAATTCATATCTTATTGATTATGATGCTATTTTTGATTCAAACCATGTTTAATGTTTAATGCATTTTTATAGTGGCATGCGATGAATTCTGGGTTACAAGGGAGAAATAATATGTAGAATGGATCTATAATCTGCTTGGTGGAAAAATATCAATAAACCTTGGCCAATCTGTTTTGCTACCCAGTCTGAATCGTGGATACTTGATTACACTCTGCAAGGGCCTAATATTTTGTAGGTACATTTAGGTTTCTGGGTATTCTTTGTTTATTTTTCATTTTTGTTTTTCGATTCGATGTTAATAAAAAAAAAAAAAAAGAGGAGGAAAATTCTATGAGAAGAGCATTTTTATGCTTTCTTTATTTCTTAACTATCCTTAGTTGCGATTGAGTTGGAAGCTATGTTTCTGTGCCCGTGTTTTGATGTGCAATTGACTATGTCGTAGGCAAAATGCTGTTTTTACTTGCACAAGCGTTAAAGCTTCCACAGAGTTTGGCTTGTATAAATAGCTGCTTCATTCGAGTAGTGTCCTAGTTAAACGTGCCAATTAAAGCATTTGCTGTATATTAATTTTTTTTATAATTTATTTTTTTTCTCTTTGATTTATTCTATATTTTTATCCATGTGTTTCACAACTTCTATAAATATCATTGAATTTGATTCTTTATAATTTTTTTATAAATTAAAAATTAAAAAATTAATAAATAGAAGATCTTATTTTTGAACTAAAACTAAACTGAAGACAAAAATAAAATAATTTGTTAAGCAAGACAGGTTTCAATTCCACATTAGAATTAATTTTGTTCAGCCCTAAGACAAAGAAGCAGGAAAGAGTTTTAACATATTTTCTCTGAGACTGGTGACACTGGTGTGGACATTAGCAGCTACAGCGTCCGGATTCCAGTTCCAGACTTGCTAATTCATAATAGCTTATAAATAAATGCTTTTCTTTTCCTTGAAATAACCAAAGCAGAAACAGACAAGGCAGAATAAAATGTTAAACATAATCAAAAGAATTTAGTGCAATAAACTAAAGATATTATTACTGGACAGATCGTGTCATACCCGCATCCGCAAGTCAAATTGTCATATCCCTACTTATTTGTATTTAACAATAACTGTGAATTAAGATAAGATCACATCAAGCTTAAACATATTTCAAATTTAGTTTTAGTTGTAATTCAAAAATAAAATTTGCACACACATTCAAAAGAAAGCGATGCATTAGTCCATTCACACAGCAAAATAGAGAGACAAGTAAGTAGACTGAAAGCCAAACAAAATAAAGAGACGAGTAGACTGAATGCATTTCATCAATTAAGTCAATTATAAGAGTAAAACATCCTTCAAAAGAACTTTCACAGCCTATTTGCAAGTAATATCTTCCTAAACTCTCTATGCATCCGAGAGATAATAGAACAAATTCTGGCCTACAAACAGGAGTATTTTTACGTGTGCTACAAGAAAGTATTCATCAGACCTTTCAATGTCTACCTTAATCATTGGCCCTTCCCTTTTGCTCAACTACGAACCAAGCCTTCATAGCCATCCTGTAGACAAACAAAATACCAGGATAAGCAAGAAAATTTTACGATCCTCTCAGAAAATAGAAAAGATTATAGGAAATACAAAACAGATCATTCAAGCTCCCAATATCTTTTTTGTAAGTGCATTAGATTCAAAATATCAAAGAATTCACAAATTGACTTCTTTCCAGTTCTTGATCTTATTCTAATTCTTTTCCTTCATGCTAATGAAACCAACTGAAAACAGTTTAAAGCTATATCAGCCTTAAGCTATATTTTAAAACTAAAAAGAATTAATGAGAGCAGCAAATCATAGTCATTCAGCCAAAGGAAACAATTCTCTTTGTCATTCGGAAGATTAAATAACCTTAAGCTTTACGAGATTGAAAATAAGAGAAATATCCAAAATGATAAGAACTATAGAGATCATTACTCATGTGATCAAGTTAATTGCTTGCTTAAGCAAAAATATTATAATAACTTCATATTACCTCTTCCAACTGGTTCTTCCTTCTGAGCCTGCTAGACACCTATTACTGTACAAGCATCAATTGAAACAAGACTATCCAAACAAATTATTGTATCACGAGAACCTGGTGGCACACCATTAATCTCCTCACTAGTCCTAGTTCCATGATTTTCAAGGTCGTACCAATAAAGTTTCCATTCATCATAATCATCTCCTTCATATAATCTAGTATCAACTAAAAATTGATCACCACTCTTCAACTCCATTTCTGTAAGTCCGCATCCTTGTAATAAATGGGTAAGGAACGAATGTGGGCTGAGAGAGTCTTGGAAACTTGCCTCCAAACACATAATAGATATTGCACCATGATCTAAAGGAGGCAATAGCACTAGGTAAAATTCATCGCTCTTTAAATCAAATGCAACGATCGAATGCTGTTAGTCGGATACGCCAGGAGTTTACAATACCAAACAATGCAAAGCACTGGTAGCAAGAGTACCATCACTGTAGTTGAGTAAATGATATGGAAATTCTTTTATCCTTCCCCAAGAATT
This sequence comes from Swietenia macrophylla, assembly GCA_032401905.1. Classification (NCBI taxonomy): domain Eukaryota; kingdom Viridiplantae; phylum Streptophyta; class Magnoliopsida; order Sapindales; family Meliaceae; genus Swietenia; species Swietenia macrophylla. The sequence continues at coordinate 7,934,939 of CP135566.1, forward strand.
AGTTTATCAAACTACAAACGGTAACTTCAGTATAGTCGACTCCATCTATAGTTCTTACAAACTTATAGTCATCACTTGCAACGTCATAACCAAAGCCATCAACAACATAATCACAACATTGAAAATCACGCCAAAACTTGAGTACTATATGGTGTTTCTTGGTTGATGGGTTCCAAAAAGCTATAACTCCCTCGTGATTTTTCAGAGCAATTAATCCATTGCAAGAACCAATAATTTATACTTCAGAATTCTTAAATGGGTGATCAAGTTTAACAGCATTACCCATGGAATCCAAGCTTGTGTAGATGCTACGTTTCCTGGAGTTGTTCTGCCAGAAAGAATGAGGCTGATGTCAGAGATGGTTTCGAAGGAGAGGCTGAGATGGAGTTTTATAAAGTCGGGGCCGTCGGCTAGGGAACAAAATTGCTTGAACAAGCAACTGAAACTGACCCGCGAGTTTAACTGAATAGTATCTCCGTAGCTACATCCAGTGGGAACCTCGACATTGGCAATCGTTAAACAGACAAAGTTGAGATGTTTGATAAAATGTCTGAAAAAGAAAATGGGTTCTTGCTTTGCTCATGCTCAGTCTCAACTCAAAACCTAGCGAACCATGCCATTGTTTGCTAAATTACAGCACTGAATGAAATGAAAGGAAGCCAAAATAGTGGTGGCATTTCATTTCGGGTAAACGGGTGGCATTTCGGTAAACAGATCGAGTTCATATCGTGTCAAATAATTTACTCCTAAATTTTTTATGCTGACACAGATATAACTTTTTTATTATTTATGTTAAAATTGATAAATATAAACACAATTTATTTAATAAATAAATAAAGTGATAAGATATGATTATCATTTATCAATCAAGTAATTATATTACTGACACCACACGAACCACTAACTCATTTATTAATCAGTTAATCATATTGTTAATGCAATATAATCAACCAACACATTTATATGACATGATTTGTTTAATCCAATTAACCTAATAAATTATTTATTCATTTAATTCGTTTAACCAATTAACACAAAAATTTATTTAACCCATTTACCTCATTAATATAAATTTCACCCATTCAATTAATTACAATAATCATAAAAATAATTAATATTAATATGCTATATAATAAATATTATTCACCAAAATAATATATATCAGACATCAACAAAGCATAACATGACAAAAACATATAAAGTTTTATATTGAAGTTCAAATATATCAAAATTTTCACTAATAATTTAAAGAAATATCATAGAAATTATCTAAATAACTAAATATAACCATACATTTTAAAATCTAGTCTTTTAAAATTAAGCATTGAGAATGAGAAGAATGACAAATAGTAAGCAATGCTCAAATGACTATAAATAAGTAAGAGATGGTAATTTTCTTGTAAACTCGCTAGTATCAAACTCTAATGGCATGGTTTTGGTATGTCTCTTAGTGGATATGGGACGGGTATGGAAAAAAGAATTAAAATTCATAGGGAGTTTGGCATGAACATAAGTATGAATAAATATTTGCCGGATATCTGTATAGATTTAATTTTTATGTATTATTATTTTATTTTTAAATATATATTTTTACTCAAAATTTATTTTATTTAACCTTCAACTTAAATTAGAATTTTTAAAGTTATTTATTAAATTATAACTCTAACTCAATATATAAGAAATTCATAGAAAAATAATTAATAAGAAAATGGAAAAAAATCTCTTTGATTTATATATCACTATTGCATATGCATATGACTAGTCTATATTTGACTAAATAGCCAAAAAATATTTTTAAATAGTAATTTTTTAAATTTTTTTTCAAATTATCAATTATTTTATATGCAATTTTTAGAGTATTTTATGATAGGTAAGACTAAAAAAAAATTGTAAGTTCGGTCATCTAGAGTAATGTAATGTAACAAAAGGTATAATTTAGAAAAGCACAATAAAATCTAGTTGAAGGTTAATTAATTTATCTAAAATAATAGTAATTTTAAAAAAGTGCTAGAATTTAAATAATGAAAGTATGTTTTGTTTAGATAACTAAAATATAATTTTATAAACCAAAGTCTATCACTTTTTATACAGTTAATATTATTTTTGAATCTAACTTTAGATTAGAATAAATATTATTTGAAATTTTGAGTTTATAATCAGTATTAAGCCAAGTCATTAGAATAAATATTTTTTGTAATATTTTTAATAACACTTGATGAATATATTTTTTAAATAACTTTTTAGATGCTATGTAATTTTTATGTATAAATTTATAATTTGATTATGTATTTTTTTTATAAAATTATTGTGATTAATTTATTTTATATTGATGATTTGATAGTTATGTAAATTATGTATTTTATTTTGAATTAATGCAGACAATTTATTGGTTTAATCTGATATATTATAAATTTGAATTTGATATTTTATTATAATATAAGTGGAATTGAAAAAGATAAAAAAAATTTCTCTAATCCATATATATTTGTGTGGGTTGGTAAATATTAAGTATCCGCTTATACGAATTTAAAAATGAAACATAAAATTTGTTATTGAAATTTAAAAATGAAACATAAAATTTGTTATTGGTTTGATGCAAATTTAATATTAAATTTTTTTCATTGGATGTGAATAAAAATTTAGTGATATTTGTTTCAAATTTGACCCACTACCACCTCTTATAATAAGTTAAAACATAATAAGTTCAATATGTTTGAAATAAAAATTTAAATAAATAAAAGAAAATAACAAATGATCAAACCTATCAATTGTGAATCAAAGCAACATTTTTTTTGAATGAAACGTTAAAAATAGATAAATTGATTATGTTTTTAGTGGGTTCCTCCAATTGGATACTTGTATGTATTACATCAACTAAAAGAATAAAATATAAATATGTAAGAATAATTTAAATTGATGAAATAATTATATAAAGTAAAGGCAATTAAAAATTATAAAAATTTAATCACATAAACTTACGTGCAAAAATATTTCATTATTCTCCTATCGAACTTTTTAACCAAAAGAATAAATTTTCATCGATCTAAGATATTTAGTTTAAAGAACAAAATTCACAAGAAAATAATTAAAATCAATAAAGTTCTAATTATAATAAATATTAACAAAGTTCTAAAAATTTTATTTTTCTTTTTAACAACTCAATCTCATTTTAAGTTAATGCTTCCAATGTGTTCAACTTAAGTGCACCCCCAAATTGATCAAAAACTTCGCCACCAACACTAAAGGCTGATTTAGGTATAAATGTTGATACAAGAATAGTTAAAATATCACGAGCTATAAAATAAAAACCAAGAAAATAAAATTGGTTTCTTTTCCCAAAGGATATAATATTCAAGTAAATAGTCCTATCAAGCACACGGTTTGTCAAAATAAAACTTCAATTGTATTTTTTGTGTATAAACATCATCCATGCTCTCAAAATTATCAAATTTCTATAATATTGAAAAGAATGATCTATTAAAAGTAATACTATTACAATAACAATAATTAAAGTATAATAAATAAATTAAAATTTACCTCAAGGCATGTATCCAATTTTCCTTTGCCTTTGACATTTTGCTTATCACTTGAATAAATACTACCAACATGAATGAAACATGATGCAACAAAAAAAGATGTACTTGAATTCACCACCTATTCAACAAATAAAGAACATAGTTTAGCTTGACATTGTAAAAATTTATTGAATTATGACTATAAATTTTTTTGTATTTTTACCCAACAAATGACAAATTATAACGAGGATCAAGATAACTGCGATAACCAATATTGTATAAAATACTTCAAAAATTTAGACAACATTTTTTTTTCATATCTCTTAAGTAAATATTTTCATTGTTTAAGTATTTTTTAAGGTCACAAAAGCGACATACATTTTAGGAAGATACAAATTCGAAGTGGGATATTTTGACAAGAAAATGTGCACGTAATTTTATAAAAAAAATACTAAAAAATAACTAATATTCGTGGACGTAATCTTATAAAAAAATACTAAAAAATAACTAATATTCTCTAAAATATCCCACACATTATCTGAAAAATAGTGCTTATAATTAGATACACTTAAATATAAGTACCAAAAAATAGTTTTATAATAAAATACACTTTCAAACATAAGTAGATATAATTCTATCTTATTTTAAAGCTTTCTTACTATCTAAAGACATTTATTTAACACACTCTAAAAACTTTTGTTTTCTTACTTTGTGATCCTTCCATATATTTCACACTTTTATGAATTTTATACAGTTCATTTTCTACTACTTTCAACACATCTTGGATAATTAAATTGATAATATGAGCACAATAATTAATGTAAAAACAATCTCCATTACACAAAAGTGATGTCCTAATTTTCAATTGAGAATTTACGATATTCACACAAGAATCATTAGCAAAAGTATTATTTAATGTTATTGAAAATATCTTTATCTCAATACCCATTCAGACAACAATGACAACCATTTTCAACCAAACAAACTCCATTACGTGAAGTTGATATCGAGCTAAAATTCAATAATTTCTTTTATAAAATCTAATCCTCATCAACTTAATGTGCAACGAGAGACAAATAACTATCTTTTGGTATTTGAAGTTTATAAGTTAGATGTCAAATAAATTCAAACTGGAATTTTTTCTATCATTTTTTTAATTTTATCATTTTCTCTACTATGCATGTTCAGCACATCATCTTTGGCAGTATTTCTAGAAATATCAAGAACTTTAGGTTTCAAATACTCAAAAATTGCTCTTATGGCATTATACTCAACAAATTGAAACCATAAATTATGCTTGATAGGTGCCATAGCTAACATATCATGACAGATACTAAAATTAAATTGTGGAACACGTACAGAAATAAAACATGAGCATTTGACCAATCACTTGGAAAAGACAATTTAGAAAAATTGATTAAATGTTTATTATTTACCTGTGCCATAGTTGCTTTTAGAAATGTACAGTTTTTTCACATAACTTGCACTTGAATCATAATTTTTCATCCAAAAATGAATCAAGTGCAATTTCAAGCATTTCCCATACTTTGGATGTTTATCTTCTTGCATCATTTCTTGTTAGCTTATTTATTAGTATCTCACCATCTTCTGTCAAATAAGTTAAATTCACGTTGACATTAGGAACTGAATTTGATTCTATCCAAAAATCTAGTGTGATCTTGCACAATAAAAAATTATTTAATAATGGGGTGACTAAATAAAACTATATCTTGAAGAATGAATTGTCAATTTTTTAATAAAATAAAATTAAAATTATCAATTTAATAATGGAGAATGAATTGTTAATAAAATAAAATTAAATTAAATAATCATTTACAGAAGAAGGAACATAATCAACTTCTTGAAAAGTCAACCTTTTCATAAGCACATTACAATCGTCATTGTGGGTTTCAATTTGAATGCAAACTTACCCAAAGATAATTAGTTTTTAAATGATAATTAGTTTATTGTTGCAATAAATGAATTCGCCTTTTGCTTTTTTATTGCAATATCCATAATATTTCTAAGAACTGGGCCATAGACTACAACCATATTTTGTTGGCTTTTCCAAGTTAATAACTTAATGTTATTGAGGCAAATATATGTCTAGGCTTATGTTTCTTCCAGAAGATGGTTCCATTTATTAGTAAGGCTGTATACTAGACTAAATCATGAAAATAAAACTTACAAATTGATTTCTTCTAAACTACGAAACACGAGTCTTAGAAGAAAATAAAACTTAGACCTTCATAACCTTACCTGAAGGAACGAAGCCAATTGGACGTCATTAGGTGTATAAAATTAAACATTAGGTAGATGGGAGCATTGAAAGATACAAAGTTTGCTTAGTTGTCAAAGGGTATAACTAGATAGAAGGCATGTACTATAGGAAAACTTTTGCACCAATTGCCAAAGCTCACAAAGTACGATGTTTACTAATATTAGCTACAGCCAACAAATGATCCTTGCATCAAATGAATGTCTAGAATGCCTTTATCCATGGTGACCTTGAAAAAGAAGTCGACATGCTTCCACTACTAGGTTACAATTGATAAGAGGAAATTTTACTAGTTTGTTAATTTCACAAATCTTTTTATGGATTAAAATAAGCCTCTAGAAATTGCTATTTTAAGTCTTTTACTACTATATGTCAAGCAGGTTTTAAACAGTTTCTCACTGATCATTTCTTAGTCATAAAAAGGTAACCGCAAGTCATTTATTATGATATTAATTTATATAGATGACATGGTTATAACAGGTAACGATGAAGAAGAGATTGCAAAACTTAGGAAATTATTGAGCAATAACTTCAAGGTAAAAGACTTAGAAAAGTTAAAGTCTTTTTTTTTTTTTTTTTGTTTAGGAATTGAAGTGGAACACTCTAGCAAAGGCATGAACTTTTCACAAAGAAAGTATTCATAGGATTTGTCAAATAAAAAGGGATTGCGATGTACGGCACATATAGTATTTTCAATGAAACAAAATCTTAAGTTGAAGTCAACTAAAAGAGATACAAAAAGCCCATCTCAATACACAAGAAAAGTGGGGAACTCATTTGTTTGACTATCACAAGACCAAACATCTAATACTCAATGAACTTGCTAAGCAATTCGTCAACCAACCAAATAAGCCTTACTTGGATGCTGCATTTTATGTGCTAAAATATATAAAAGGGCACTTAGTCAAAGGTCTTTTCTTCTTATCTTTGAATGATTTCAAGATCAAAGGTTTTTGTTATACAAATTGGGCATCTTGTCCAACCACCAAGAGGTCAAGAAACAGATAAGGAAGAATGAAAAAGACAGTCTTAGGTAGGATGGTTATACCATATCAATATTGCTAACACATCTAATTAATAAGGTGGAGAAATATATACATTGACATTGTGTGATAATAGAAATGTCACTGCTCTCTTAGCTATGATAATGAAAAATTTATAGAACCCTCTCTCTCAGCATTGTAATAGAAATGCCTTAATCCCTTGAAACACAAAGATATCCTCGAGTTGCGGCTTTGAGTGGAGAGTTTGTTAGTTGTTTCAACAAAACAAACCACGAGACTTCAACAAATAAATGTTCTGCTGATTGCGGATGGGTGTGAGGCAGGTTGACACCTCCATCAGGAACTGCAGAACAGCCATTGACACATTTTGACCATTTTCAGCCGGGAATTCTGCCATGCTAGCTTCAGATACTTCAAAATTTAGTGGGGTTGGGGCATTACAGATTTCGGGAAATCCGGAAAAGAAAGAAATTTTCATCTGCACGGGGACTATTGAAGTCTGATGTGCTATCACTAGCATGAGCAACCAAAGAAGCAGCGAAGAAAGTGGAAAGAATGCAACATTTTCAGTGAAACAGAGCTCATTTCTTTGTTGCCAGAAAATATTTTCTGGATGTAAAAGTCGAGAGAACATAGTTTTACTAAACAAGCTAGGAAAATTTTGATGAAAATCTTCAATTGTGTCCCTAATTTAAATGAACCATTTGCTTAGTTTTTAACGAGCCATTTTCCAAATCCAGCTGCATGATTGACTTTGATTTTCACTACCCTGTCATTTCTCCTTTCACTGCTCTGCTAAACGCAAAATGAGCGTTGTACGGGAAAACTCAGAACCACTTTGCTGTTGCTACTATTCTTTAAATGCTTAGATGTCATAAGTTCACTATAATTTATTGAGTTGAATTACAGAATATTTCCTCCACGTCCTGATTCCTCCAGTTAAATTCTAAAGTTATTTCAATACGCGGATAACTTTCTTAGGGAATGACCTCAATTGTGGCCACAGGTAATAAAATTATTTTCGAATATGCTATATCGCCATTTGGATCCTTATTCATCCGAGGCGTTTGATACTCCGAATTGTTATATTCCATGTCAAATTTTTAAATACAAAATAAAAAAATGTAACCATTTAAGGAGCAATTATAAAGAGCTAAATGACAAAAAAAAAAAACACAAGAATGACTTTGTAATAGCCGTCTGTTGATAGGCCCGCCGGATTACAACGTTATAACACGGTTTCTACATATCCCATACTCTACAAATAGTTCCCTCCTTCAAATCCAACTCACCATCTCATTAGCGTCTAATCTTCTACGTACCAACTACGTAAATTACCATGGCCTCAAGAACTTCCACCCAAAAACTCTTCTTCCTCCTGCTCTCTTCAATTGCTTTTGTCCAAACGGCACTGGCAGGAGACCCGGACATCACCTCCGACTTCATTATCCCATCAAATCTAAGCCAAGTTGATGGAAATTTCTTCACATTCACTGGCATGCGCTCCCTGGTTGGTGCACAACCACCTGCAACATTTAAGGTCTTGAAAGCAAGCATGGCCGAATTCCCAGCACTCAACGGGCAAAGTGTTTCTTATGCTGTCCTGCAATTCCCTTCTGGCACTACGAACCCACCTCATACTCATCCTCGCTCAGCTGAACTCCTCTTCCTAGTCGATGGTGGCCTTCAAGTTGGTTTCGTGGACACAACCAACAAGCTTTTCACTCAAACACTACAAGCAGGCGACATGTTTGTATTCCCCAAGGGACTTGTTCACTTTCAGTACAACCCTGATGCACACAATTCGGCTCTGGCAGTTTCCGCGTTCGGCAGTGCAAATGCAGGAACGGTATCGCTGCCCAACACTCTATTCACTACAAACATTGATGACACAATCTTGGCCAAGTCGTTCAAGACTGATGTTGCCACAATTCAAGCTCTGAAGGCCGGTCTTGCACCGAAGACCTGATTCTGACGACTAAAATTTAGTACCCAAAATTTACGTTAATTCAAGCATTGCATTACTTCAGTTTCTTATTCGTTCTCAATTCTAAGTTGTTTGTGCTTCCTTTGACACCCAGTTTCTCGATTCTGCATGGAAAAATAACCATCCTTCTTGTTCGGGGGGGAATTAATTAATGTCTTCTTTGAAATGGCAGAAAGGATGTTGGGTTTTCTATTGTCTTCATTTAGTTTTGGTTAGTAAATGTAACCATCATATTTCTTACTCTTGTTCTCAAATGTTAAGGTCCTTTTAACAATATTTAATCATTATGCGTGCATTCTAATACCTATATCAATTGATTGCAATATCTTTGTACATTATCCGTGTATTCTAGAACCTAAATCCATTGATTTGCAATCAATTTCAAAGACACTATAAATTTTGGGTTATCTCTTTTATATTTACCTTTAATTGAATCCGTTAATTATTTTTAAATTAATTCAACAGACAAATTGATACTTGAAATGCGGAAAAAAAAATTTTAGTTAGTAATTAGAAACGACCAAGATCCAATCTCATCTGAGTGACTATAAATATTAGGGGATGAAACTGTTTGGAAAACTCCGCCCTGAAATTTGGTCAGTGTCAAAAATATCCGTAGGTTTCGAAGTTAACTTTCAATGTATCCCAATTGCCAAAATTAGCCTCCAATTCTTTTGTTGTTACTGCAGTCTATTAAATAGGATGCTTGGTTTGTCATCTTCATTATCTGAAACAAATATATTTACCCATCATTTTAACAAATTTTTTTTGGTAAATTTCTTTTATTTTTTTCAATTTCTCTTTTTATAATATTAAGGGAAAAAATTAAGCCTTTTTTGGTTCTTTTTTACCCAAACACTAATTTCCAAAATAAAACGACAATAGACTCGATTAACGTAAAACCCAAGGAGAATGGCACGGCCGTTATTAGGGGTGCGGCATTGACAGGACGGTGAGTAGGGGTGAGACAGTGCAATTGCACCAGCAATCTCACCAGCACTTTTTGGCCGCAGTTTGTTATATTGAGAGGGAATAAAGAAATGGTAAGAAAGGAAGGAAAGTGTAATAATAATAATTAACAGAATTTTTGTGACAATAAGGATACTGGAAGCTGAATCTGATACATGGTTGATTCTGAAACATGGGATTATTGTTTAACCCTCCCTGTTATGTGCCCCCTTTTCCCAATACTTTATCAACCACACATTCTCTAGCATCCAAAATCAGATGGACAGTAGCATTGGAGAACCTAATGCATTATTTAATTACTTGTTAAGGACAGTAGTTTAGTTTTAACAAAGTTGTCGAAGGCGAAAGGCACACTTATATATATATATATATATATATATATTCGGAAAGAAAGTAATACCATTAAAATGAAAGCGTTAGAAACTGTGGTCGGCATTTGGCGCCACATATTGGCGTGCAATTAGACAAGCTGTTCTACTGGGATTAGGGCCTTTATGGATCACGAGGCACGAGATTACTGCCTGTGAGTACAAAAAAGGTCAACTATATTAAAACCAAGATGCTATGGCAGTGTAGTCTCTGAACTGTAAAATAACTTTATTCTAATGAGTAATAATTTAAAGGATTTCATTTGTAATATGAATGTAAATTTTATTATGTTAATAGAAAGATAATTTAATTAATAAAATAAAAAAAATATTTATTAATGATGAATAAAAAAAAATTTTAAAAATATATTATTCAATTAATATAATAAAAAAATTTATAAATTTTTTATTAATTATTTTCGTCTACAAAAAATAAATATATTTTTTATTTTATTAACAGAATAATTTTAATATATCAATAATATTGATTCGTTTGCATCATTTTACTTAAAACTCTCTTATTTAAAAATACTATTGATTAAAATGTCCTTTTAATCTATATTAGTTAAGCCCTATTATTCTATTTAAAACTCTCTTACTTAAAAATGTTATTGATTAAAATGCCCCTAAAATCTATATTAGTTAACCCCCACGCCCGCTATTTAATTGGAGAGTATCCAAGTAAATTTCACGTAAAAAAGCACCATAGAGTCTCACTCAGTGACGGCAAGAGCCTCGTTGAGGTCGCCCTTGTCTTGGAGATTTTAAGATGCTTTTCGAGTTCTTTGCGTTGCCAGGTGCATAGTAGAGCACCCGTCATGCCTTTTGATTACGGATTTGTACCATGAAAATATATACTGAGAGATTGTACTTCTGCAATCATGCTGGTGATCCTATTCTGAGAATTACACCTGATATTGCTATGGCTAAACTCAGAAGTAATATAGTTCATCTGTTTTCATCACTTGAAATCTTATTTGTTAAAATATTCTTATGTGTTAAAATATGCAGTAAACTCTCCGTTTTGCTCGAAACTTGTATGGTGAAATTCAATTATGAAAGTATCTTGGAACACTATGTGTGTGACTCAAACTTGCCCTTAGATTTCTTACAACAGTTCACACTATAACTAATGGAGGTAAAGATCAGCTCACATAAATTTATTATCTTTTAACATTAATGAGACTTTGTTTTTAAGAATGAAAAAAAAAATAAGAGAAAGAAAGAGAAAATGGAAAGGAGAAAGAAAAAGAATTAATTTTTTATTTATTTATTTGTATCATAGAATTATTCATACAAAAAAATTTATTATTTTTTATTTAACAAAATATCCTTTACTTTTAAATTTATTAACACTAATTAATAGATTGATATTTTTAATTATTTTTACATTTAATTTAAATTATTGTATTTATTAAAAATAATTATTGTAATAAATATCTAACAAATATATTTTCTCAATATTTTTAAATATAAATACATCTTATATTCGTTAATTATTTTTATTTAAACAAAAATATTTAATTTTATTAAAATATTTTATGTATTTTATAATTAAAAAAATTAACTAACTTCAAATTTTATTTTTAAATATAAATATTTAAATCTTATAAATTTACTAGATAACTGAGTAATAAAAATTAAATTTATATTTTATAAATATATTTATTAATTAAAAAAATATTTTATAATTCCAGTAGTGCATGTTGCAAGTGTGATTTTTCATATTTTTCAAAATATTAATTTATGACTCCCAACATTTTTAAGAAAAGATATTGCAACCTAACACCTTTCGTATCTCTTTCTAACATTGAAAGAAGATCATCTTTAGTCAAAGACAATGATATTTTACCCTTAACTTACCCATGTAATTAGATAAGGAAATTTATGGTCAAACTCTTTTTTAATTTTTTATTTATTATTAATAAATATTTTTTGTTTTATTAATTGAATAGTTCTATCATATTAATTATATTGATGTAATAAAATTATTCTATTTAAAAAAATTTTCTTAAATGAATATGTTTAGCCTACTTGTAGACCCCATTGGTGGTAGTTGGCCTTAAACGATTCGAGAAATAAAGGAGCTATCACCATAGTAGCACTGATCGGGAGCTAAGCATTAAATCGACGATGGTTGTGACAGTTTACTTTTTTGTCATTTGCAATGGAGGAACATCGATGATATAATCCTTTCATGACATTGTATATTTTGTTACATTGAATCAAAGCAAGGGATGTAACAGAAGTTTACAATCTTGTCTGGATGTCTAGGTTCTTATTGAACTACTTTTACTCCCGCAAGAGGGAAGGATGAGGGCATGAGCCACACAAGGAACTATAATTTTTTGTTAAAAAAAATTAACATTAATTTAGTGACAATAATTAAGAGTCTAGAGTTTATGTAGATACTATTCTAGTTGTGTTGGGATGTTTATGCCCACGTTAAGCAGTATTTACACTCACATGAGAAAAAAAAAATCGACATTAATTTTATAATTTTGTCCAAATATTTATAGAGGTATCCAATGATATCTACTTTCAGGTGAAAGAATAAGTCAATCCAAATTATAAGAAAAAAGTGAATTACCCTTTGCTTAAATTTATTGGCATCGTATCACCAAATTGTTTCTAGCCACATCAATTAAGGGATCGTTGACAGTATAAGACTCAAGTAGACAGAGTCAAAAGGCTAAAAGTGAAAGAGTGGATACCTGCAAGTTGAGGTAACGTACAACGAAACAAGATGCCATCATAGAGTAGATATTATCTCAATTACAGGTAGCTTTGAAGAAGACATGGACCCGTGCAATTATGGCATACGTGCCTTTTCTTGTGGTTGAAGACACTGCCAACTCGGTATCTTAAAATCATCAACCACAATTCTGACAACAAATTTAATACACTCGTTAGAAAGAAAGTTGAAGGGTCACTTTACATCTTTTTTTTTTAATTTTAAAAAATTTTCATCTAAAACATTTTATTATGTTACAATAAATAATGTGTTAAAATTTTTTAATTGATAAAAAAATTATTTATCAATAATAAGTAAAAAATTAAAAAATAAATTCTACTCTTAATTAATATGATTAAAAAATTTTATAAAATTTATTTTTATTTTTTTATTTATTATCAATAAATAATTTTTTTATTTTATTAATTAAATAATTTTATCATATTACCTGTACTGATATGATAAAATTATCATGTCTAAAATTTTTTGTCACAGCTTGTAATATCACCAACTTTTTGTACAACTTATTAAATGCCATCTCAAAATTTTAATTAATTTGATCTTCATTTATTCTCAAAGCTTCATTTGATGCTTATCAATTACCATTTTCACACTGAATGGTGGATTATAGAAATTTTCTTAGTTTGATAAATGTTCATTGTGTGTTTAAAAAAGAGATAACAGAAAAGAAAATTTCAAGAGATTGTGGATTTTATAATATAAAATATATGAATATAAATAGTTAAGAAATTAGTAATTTGACATATCATACACTCATATAATGCGAAACTATCAAGTTTTTTTTTTATTTTAAATTAAAAAATAAATACTTTTTAAGTTATGTCTACTTTAAATAACTGTGGTTGTATTCTCCCCTTTTTGACATCACATCTAATTTCGACAGCATTCAATATTGGAGTCTACTAATGTTTCTCTTTTATACGTAGATATCTTGTAACCAAAGAAATTTTGATGTTGTGAGAGTCTCGTGTAAAGATTACTTGTCATGCCGGGCATCATAAAATATATATATATATATATTAGGGACATAAAAATTAACGACATTTCATTGAAATGTTCCAACTACTGAAAGTCTGTATTGCGGTCCTGCATTTAATTTGCATTCGTACATAAACCCTTGTATATAATTATCTCCAGTGTTGCTTTCTGTTCTTCACAGTAAATTCTCTTCCACAGATAGATATCAGTAGTTTCGTCAATGGCGGCGGCTTATCCACTTCTCACAACACTCCTTTTTACTTTAGCTCTCTCCGCAACTTTCCAGCTTTCGACGTGCAAGCTCCTCAAAGGAAACGTCTCTTGCTTTGATTGCAACAGCGACTATGATTTCTCGGGTCAATTAAAATTAATTACCGCAATTTTTACTTTGCTCTTACAGCTAGCGTAGCACTAAAATTTGATTACTTCTTTACTTGTTATAACGAAGCACAAGCATAATTATCTTTGTTAGTTAGACAATTACCATTTTTCATTATTCAATCATTTGGCTTACCACCTAGTTCTTGGCATGTTGATAGTAATATTTCTTAGTACAAATCTTGCGCACACACAAATTTATGGTCTTGAAAGAAAGAACGAGAGAGTTTTAAGTTCGAAAATTCTATTATGTCTAGCACACCATGTAGTGAGACCATTTAATTGGAAATGAGAACGAAAAATATAGATAGGTAATAAATAAAAAAGTTAGAAAAATTTTTTCACTGAATTTATTCAATTTTTATTTATTTTTTATAAAAATTTTTAAATTTTTAAATTTTTTTAATTTATATTTTTTTAATTAAATAATTTTATTAAATCATTAAAAATAATATAATAAAATTATTTTATCAAAAATTTAGTAAGACCATAAATCACACGGGCATTTACAATCTTAAAAACATAGCGTAGCTGTACCAAACAAAGCAGTAAACTGTTGTTAGCTGTCATATTTCCTTAAAAGGAAAAGGAGAAAAATTGTGGTAGCACAATTCTTTAACTTCAAATCCCTTCATGTATGTTTCAGGCATCAGGGTTCTGGTGAAATGCGACGACATCAAAAAGTTGGCTATGGCAACCACAGAAGCTTCAGGTTCGTTCAAGGTTGAGCTTCCATCCGACACTTCAAAAAAAGCAAGTCCTCCATTGATCTGCCATGCCAAGCTTTTCGGAGGTCCGGTTCAGCTGTTTGCTTCAAAGAGAAACATGGTAACCAAGATTGTAAAGCACAAGAATTCAAACTCGTACACAATCTCAACTCCTCTTGCATTTTCAATTTCAAAACCTGCAAACTTCAAATATAATTCAAAAAGCAAGAAAGCAGCAGCAAATAATTTTGCTTCATCGAAGACAGTTGATTTGCCTTTGCCTCCAGAGTGGGGACTAGCACCATCTAGCAACTACGTTCCTTTTTTCCCAATTATTGGAATTCCTTAATTAATTAGCTGCTTAATTCATTAACTACAGTTTCTGTATGTCTTAGATAACATGATATGTATGTATTGGCATGTGTGAGGATTGTATTCATTAAGCTTGCATTCTATGTATTTATTTCGAAAGACTACAAGTTATTATTATGTGTGGTATTTGTAGCTGAAGTAATTTATGTTTGTCTTGTTTAGTAATTAATGAAGACTTGAGCATTTATATATTTTTTAAGTTTATATATTCATTGTTTTACTTTCTCCTTTGTATGGACTGTATTTTAAGAAATTTTATTTAAATAATAAAAAAAAGTTATAATTTATAATTTTTATATTAAAACTAAAAAAAAAATTTAAGTGAAATGATACTACCACGCCAATATAATTACTGTGGTGAGACCATCCAATCAATAAAATAAGAAAATATATTCATTAGTAGTAAACGAAAAAAGTTAATAACGAGTTTAATAAATTTCTCTCGCTATATTAATTAAATAGTAAAATTTTTCATTGATTTTTTCTATTCACCATTGATGAATATATTTTTCTCACTTTATTAATTAAATAATTTTATTATATCAATAATATTATATAACAAGACCATACTACCTAAAAGTCTCCCTAATACAACACATTTTAACCAATCATCTTAACATGTATAATTGAAAAGGGGTATTATCACTTACTTTTTGAAATTTTTTATTTTTGTTATTTAAATGATCGTAATTGAAAAACAATTACTCTTTTTCCTTAAATTTTTTATCCTATTAATTGACCTATCAACATTCAATCTATTTTTTTTTTTTTACTTTGTCATTTAAGAATAAAATTTAATAAAACCAAATATTTAATTTTTTTATAAAAATAAAATATGTAATTAGTTATTGATATAGGTAAAAAAATTTAATAAGATATTTACTAATTAAAATTAAATATTAATTAAAGTAATTTTTAAAAAGCAAGCCACCATTACTCAACCTTCACTGCCCTCACCAAATCATATACTAAATCAATTACAAAATCGTAAAAACTTAATTCATCTACAAGAATCAAATATAGTATTTCTATTATAAAATCTTCACAGAGAAACCCGAGGAAACTAAATTTTTAAAATAAACAAAACACTCAGAAAATTATTATCACTTCATTGATTATGTAAAACATCTCCCAATCCAAAATATTTTATATATATATATATATATATATATGTATATGTAACATGCTTTTTCATCTACTTGGTTTCAAGTCAGCAATTTGATAACAAAAAGCAAATATATATATATATATACTGCATTCGGTTAACCATCTTTTCGATTGTAAAAGCAGTCACAGAACTGATTTTCGATTTATTTAAGTTTATATTTAATTTTTTATTATTATGTATTTAAGTTTACATTATTTTATTTGACACGTTAAAATATATTTTAATTTTTAATTATTAAATTACTAAAAATTCCTTTTATTTATTAAGTCACGACATAGAGTTTAGGAAAGGTACGTGATAATATTCCAATTGCAAATTTTATTCTAACCATCTTTTCTTATTTTATTAAATATTATCTTACATTTTAAACAATATTTATAAAAAATAATCCTCTTACGGATATTTGTATTAATAATTTGTGTTAGGTTTTCCACTCTCTAGTACACTGAGCCTAACCCATGCACAAATATAGATTAAAATCACTGCCCCTCCAAGGTTGATACGAGGGAGAATCACAGCTTTTCTTGCTTGTTAACTATTATCTTATCGTATAAATATTTTTCATAAAAATAATCATATATTTAGATATTTGTAGTAATAATTTTTTATTTTAATTTTTTACTCACACTCTAGTACACGATTCTAACCAATGGACCGATATAAATTAGAATTATGGTTTGATGCGAGAAAAAATCAATTCATTTTAGAAAAAATTTTAAATAGAATAATTTTATCATATCAATTATATTGATATGATGAGACTATCTAACCAATAAAGAGTAATAAATATATTGATTAGTTATAAATAAAAAAATTAAAAAAAATTAATTATTTAACTATTTATTTATTTAGCTCACGTATAATTCACCTTGATCTTTTTTTAGTTATAAGTAATTGATAAAAAAAATTTTATTAATTAAATAATTCTATTAATATAATTATAACTATCGTAGTTTGACTATCTTACCTAACGCTTTTATTCTATCTTAATCTCTTCCCTACGCAACAGAAATTTCAATCTTCTTAATATTAATAAAAATAAATAAAAGTAACACTTTTCTTTAAATATTTAACAAATATTAATCAATTAAATTTTAAGTTGACTTTATTTTTTTAAAATAAATTATACTAAATTGTGAAGTTGATAGTGTATTAATTGTTGAAGGTGGTTAAAATTAGACAAGGAAAAGATTTGTCACCTTACAATGACCAACCTATTAAATGAAGTCATGCAATGTTCAAAACAATCAACCTACCTCCCTAAATCAAGAGAAAGTAAAGCATTGAGTGTGACAATTAATATAAAATTTTCTTTATATTGAGACACATGATCCGATGCTACCATAACTATGCTAATCTTTTGTTTGCTCTGTTTCAGTAAATTGCCATTGTCAACAAACAAAGGTTGGTCTTCAAGCAGATCTTCACTCAACAACTATACCACATTACTCATTAAAACGAAATTCATCGAAGGATTCCAGCTTTAATACTAAACCTCTTAATGAATTCCTTCGAAAATATTCATTTTAAGGATTAAAATTTCATGATAAATTTTATCAAAAAAATTTTATTTTAATACCCTAACTTTTTAAATAAAATTCAACGGAAAAAAGTTCATTTAAATACACTAACTCTCTCGATAAAATTCGTTGAAGAAGTTATTGTTAATCGAACATTATTTATATTTTCCATCATCACACAATAAATCACATACAAACTAATCTAAATTAATTTTTAAACCTTTTTCATATATAATTAACCCTAAATCAATAAAAAAAAAAAAAGTAACAAAATTTTGATTTTTCATATTCGAAATACTCGGCATACCTGTTATGAAGAATCTATTGTCGTCGCCGTTTTTTGTCCCTTCCATCATCGTCCTTCAAGTTACAATGACCGTAATCACCACGTGGTCCATTGATTTTCTATGTGGTGGTTTTTCAGCTTTGGGATTTTGTTTGCAAATTTTGGGATTTCTTTTAAACTCTTTGTGATTTTCTGTTTTAGAGGGAAACAAAGAATCAAGGATTTTTTTTTTTTTGGTCCAAAACTCAGTATTTTGGCCAAGAATATAAAAAAAAAAAAAAAGTGTAAGTTGGGCTATAAATATTAATAGGTCTAATAATCTTTCATTTTGAAAAATAAATAAATATGTTACAAATACTGCCACAAAAAGTGGTAAAATCAGTAAATTTCTGATACATCTAAGAGTAAAATAGTAAAAATAATCAAAAGTATTAAATTTGACAAAAATGGCATATTTTGAAAATATATTTTTGTTGCATGTTTCTATTGTAACAAATTATTTATCCTATATGGTACTATTCATCCATGTTTATTCTGTCACATGAAAAAATTTAAAGTTTATTAGTTATATTAACAAGTATTGATCTTCAAGCATACCTAAAAAGGTAAATTCTGCGTTTCAAACAAAAGAATTATTTTTTAGAAACCAACCCTTTATTTAGGAGAAAATCCTTCCTATTTGAGAAAATTTGGGACTGGGAAACAAAATTGCATTAAAAAGGCTTAGGATTCACACACACACACACATTGTGTGGTAGCCTTTGTGAATGCCAAAAAAGAGAGTCTGTAATTTTGGGTTTCATAAATTTAGAGATTTATTCTCTTAAGTGTTATTAAGATATTTTCATATTATTTTTCAAGGAAAAAATTTGTATTTATTGAAAAGAATTCAATTATATTCAGTAAGAAAATCTTGTTAAATTAAGTCGAAAGAATTTTAATGCATCAAGACAAAGAGATGTTGCTGAATAAAGCTATTACGAAAGATTCAACGCAACAACAATAATACTAAGAGAAAATTTTTATGTTATATAAATTCATTAATACTTGTAATCATTTATATTTTAGTGGATTATTTTTTTTTTTTTTTTAGCAAGACATTATAAATATAAGATTAAAAAATTTAAACCACATTAAAATTATTTGTCTCTTGTGTTTAATTATTTGTAGCTTGTTCATCTTAATTAATTGATTAAAATTGATTAAGACTAATTAAAACTGGTAGTATTTGATAATTATTTTTTTCAAAGTGTAAAAGAGAAATAAAATAATATTTATTACAGTCAAAGTGGCCGCACTGTTACTATTGACATAAGATATTTAAAGTCCTGTTGACTATTTTTTAAAAATGTTGTGAGTAATTGACTGTTGTCAAACCAGCAAATAGAGTTATATAAAACTAACCATAAAATTTGCAGAGATATTTTTAAAAGATTATTACTAAAAGAAATTATTTAGACATTTGTATTGTATGTTAATAGATACACATTAATGTATTTATTTAATAATAATTAGAGATTTATTTGTTAAAAAAAAATAAAAGTATATTTTTGTATGTTGTTATACTAAAACTCAATGAACTATCTGTTGTTTAGAAAATAAATACATTTTTAAGATTTAAAATTTTGCTTGAAATTAATTATGTTTTAAAACAAAAATTAAAATATTTAATAAACACTAATATTTAATAAAAATCATTCAATTTTTTTTTTTTTATTTTTGGTTGCCGTATTTAGCATCAAGAAATTTCATTCAAAATAGTCGTAAATTTAAACCAATAAGTGAAGCAACGATGTTGTTACACATTATCTCAAACGTGTGATTTAAAATCCAAAAATGATACAATAATTTGTTTTTATTTTATTTTTGGATATAAATTGGAATTGCCCACAAATGATGTTTGAAGGTGAAGAAAGATAGAAGAAGATAAGCAATTAATGAGTATTACGCGGATACAAAAGAGAGAGAGAGAAGCTAAACCACAAATATATTGAGAGCAATTGATCACCCGCGTTCTTGGATTGGATTTTGGATATATATATATGAAAGAGAAAGAAATAAACTAAGAGGACTCTGAAGTGGTCAAATGTTCCCTTCTCCCCCGATCGCGACTCCGTCTTTCCATAAATCGAACAAAAAAGCCCACACCATACCAACAAAATCACGAAGAGGCCACGAGACAATGGCAAGTGGGATAAATAATTGCATTTGATAATTATCAAAATTTTTTATTACTCTTTTTAATTTCTTTAAAAAAAAAAAAAGCTAATAAATATATTAAAAAATGTAATAAATGTATTTTTATTAACATTTTTTATTTGAATACTAATATATTTAAATCATAATTCAAAATGAAAAGTTAATTTTCTTTTTTTAACTTGAGAACAATAATGTTATAATCTATAAATTGTGATTTACGAAGTAATTTAATTACCGAGGAACATATTTTAGCGCGCACTTGATCAGCTTTCCAACTAACTCGAAACTAATTTACCATTAAGCCCCTAACGTGCCTGCAGGGACCCAGAAATGCACGTGCCTTGACAAATACAAAAGCAAAACCAAGACAAATAATCTTCCCTGCCACGGCAGCAATCAGCATTGCAATTGCACTTGGACATCACTTGCACCGCCCACAATCTTAAAAAGTTTGATAGAGGAGGACCCAGCTGACTGATTCAAAAAGGGATTTTCATTGGTTAGCTTATCTTATATGTACGACCGGAAATCTAAGACAAACAAGAACCATTTATCTTTTCTTTCCTTGCACAACCGCGTGGAAGATTCCCACCAATGGCAACTCTCGAAATTTTCTCTTTTCACTCGGCAAAACTTCACTCGCATTTCTCTTCCAAATCATGCTCTATATATTAACATGCACGGCAATGCAAGTTCACGACCTGAACAAAACACATTCTAACAAGATATACTACAACGATGGAGGAACAACCACCTGGTTTTCGCTTTTATCCAACGGAAGAGGAGTTAGTCTCCTTCTATTTACTCAACAAGCTGGAAGGAAAGAGACAGGAGCTGCATCGTGTCATCCCGGTCATTCAACTTTATGAAACAGAGCCGTGGGACCTTCCAAGTACAGATATCTCCGCATTCTTATAACATTCTTTTTATTTGTCATTGAATATAAATGCATGCATGATAACATTCAAGTTGCATGGATGGAAACAATCATTTACCTTTTCTGTCATGTTGCACGCAGAGTTTTCTGGAGAGCCATGTCAACGAGATACTGAGCAATGGTTTTTCTTCACACCAGGAAAAGAGAGGGATGAAAGGAGAGGGAGACAGAGTCGTACAACAGCTTCTGGGTACTGGAAAGCCACGGGCTCACCTAATTATGTTTACTCATCTGATAACCGAGTGATTGGAGTAAAGAAGACTATGGTTTTCTACAAGGGTAAGGCTCCTACTGGAAGAAAAACCAAATGGAAGATGAATGAGTATAAAGCCATTGAAGGAGTACCCAGTATGTCTGAGGCTGCCATTCCCAAGGTATGTATGAGCTAATATATAGTAGTTTTAGCTTTTTATTCACAAATATGAATTAGTAGTTCCAGAAATATCCACATGATGATCCGTTTCTAATTTTTGTTTGTTCTTCCTTCTTGAATGCAGTTGAGGCATGAATTCAGTGTCTGTCGAGTCTATGTGACCTCAAGAACCTTCCGAACATTTGATAGACGCCCACTAGAATCTGCAGCAACAGAGAAACAACCTCATGGTTATGGAGCTACAACATCTTCTCCAGACAACATGATGGTTCACAGTAATGGGTCCAAAACATCCTTTCAAGGAGCCACAATGGTTCATGGGGATGTGGCAGCAATATCTACTCAGGACAACATAACAATTGCAAGAACATGCTCAACCGAAACTTCATACTCGGAAGAAGACCCTGCTGATCTCCCAGAGACTACAGTAGATATGAATTGGAGGGACGTTGATGATCTTGAACCTCTTCTATGGGATTGGGAACAGTTGCATTGGCCTTGAATAAAGCCCGGGTTAGGCCCGTAGCCACAAGATGCAGCCTCAGTACATAGAATCTAATCCAACGCTGTAAACTGACAGCATGAGAGTAACTTACCTTCAAAAGTAGCACAGACAATTTTTTCTCCTAGTGGGTTAGGGGTAGATAGAACCAAAACGAACCAATTCAAAACAATGGTTTGATTTTATTTGGACCGGTTTGAAAATGTATTAGTTTAGTTAAAGTTTTATGGTTTGGGTTTAGTTTAAATTGAAAAAATTGAACCAAACCAATTATTTTAAAATTTTTATTCTATGTTTTATTTTTATTATTTTAATCAATAAATAATAATTTATTTAAATTTAATTAATATAAAAATATGAAAAATAATTTTTATTTTTGAATTTATGACTAAGAAAATTTAAAAAATAATTTTTATCTTTTTGGTTTAGTTCAAATTGCCCAACTGAACTGATAAATCAAAAATAATAATTTTGGTTCCATTTCAAATCCAAGCCAAATTGAACATGCCCACCCCTCAGTGTGGTCAGGATTAGAAATAAAGTCAGCCGTAAAACTATTGGTAGTATGTCAAACAGAGTTGTTCATTAAGAAACTGAAGTCAGGATTTAAAAAGGTAAACATAGAAACCTAATGGATGCATAGCTAAGTCATGACGACTTTTCTCCATGGTGTAATCAGTTTCAAGATGACATGCAGAGAGCACTTGCCTTAATTCAGCTTTGAGAAGCCACCTTATTTTCAGCCTGTTGAACGTGCTTCCTTAGAATTCAAACCCTGAAGTTGAAAGCATTGAAATTTAAGGAAAATACAAAGATCAAATAGACAAAGAAAAATGCGTACTTTGCCATAATAAAAAGCTACAAGGGAAAATAAACAAACCAGAGACATGTATTTTACAATAAACAAAAATGAAACATAGATAGGGAAAAAAGAAAAGCAGAGTTAAGGAGTCAAACTATCTGCAGTTGACATGTTATTCAATTTTTTTTATATGCAATAGTTTGATCTATTCACAAACTCTACTTGTATTAAGACAAATATTCACTTTTTCTTTCTAAAATAGAGTGACAGTCAATTACAAAACTCCCTCAAGCATCCAGCACAAAGATTGGAATGTGAAACAGTGTGTGTGTGTGTGTGTAAAAGGAGCCTAGAATAAAATTAAAAAATAAATCACATGCTGAGGTCAACTTCAATTTTAGTAAATGCACAGTGGTTCACAACAAGAGTTTGACGAAGAATATGGGTTAATTTCCAAACTGCATTCTTGACTTCACAGAATAACAATTTACACTTTGTTCTCAATCATACAATCATTAAATCCTTTGTGCAGTGAATCATACAACTTAAAACCAGGCCAGGGTTCAAAAGTATTACATGTGAACTTGTTTTCTATTTTAAAAAATGCATGGTTCCGAAAACAATTTTGAGGGGAATGGCCAATGGAAATAAATGAAACATGTGCCAACCATGGTCAAGGGAAACTGAGAAAAGGTCATGTGCCAAGCATCTGCACCTGGTGTTTTGTCATTATCATCAAGGATAAATGATCCCAAAAAGAGAACAAATTTTCCATATTCATGCATTGCATACAGCATATGAGGTTAAAGTCCTAAATAAATAGAGTTCCCAGCGGTTATGCAATATGAATTCTTAATCACCTTATTGAAGAACTGCACAACCAAGTCTAAGTGTAATAGGTA
This sequence comes from Swietenia macrophylla, assembly GCA_032401905.1. Classification (NCBI taxonomy): domain Eukaryota; kingdom Viridiplantae; phylum Streptophyta; class Magnoliopsida; order Sapindales; family Meliaceae; genus Swietenia; species Swietenia macrophylla. The sequence continues at coordinate 7,958,939 of CP135566.1, forward strand.
AACATTTGTTTAGTTCCTAAATTTAGAGTCTCACAAATGGCAAAGTCCCAGGGCAGCCAAATGAAAATTTCAACAAGAAATCTTTAATCTCTGCTACAAAATAATCTACTTCAGGTTAATTGAATTGGTCAATCTAGGACTTCTGAATTGTTTTCTCAACAACTTGGAGGGTAAAAGACAAATAATTGAAAGCCATTGATTACTAGCTCATTCGTTAGATCTACATTAACATGTAATTAGGATGATACCTGCTAGAATAGTTGATAGTCAAGATCCACAAAAAATCATTTACAGCCTAAATGTAGGAAGCCCAATCAGCACCATGGATTCCACAAATTGTGGCCATGAAACAACAATAATCCAGATAAAGCACAGCATTAAACAAGGGGATAAACATGGATTAATTACAACACACATTAACTTGGATTATCTTTGTCAATCAATTTCCTCGACACTTATTCTTTATGAGCAATATAAATAAAATGAGAATATTACGGCTTGGTGTTAAAAATGGTGGATTAAAACCACATAAAAGCGCCTCCCTCTCTCTCTCTCTCTCTCTCTTTTCTGAACATCATTCAGAGGAGCAAGGAGTAAGATTGAATAAATAAAGTGCTATATAAGATGCAATATCCATCTCGTCCATCAAGCCTGTCATTGTGCCAGTAGCAGTCAGGGGTTCTAAAGCTCAAGAAAACTGCCAACACCGAAAGCATGTATTTGTCATAAATCTCAGAATACATCCTTTAAAGAGGACTACAGCATAAACACCTCAACAAAAGTGACACGACCTTTAGAAGTCATGCATCCACCTATTTGATGTCGAAGTGTTTATTTATTCCTCGAGTTATCTGTTTCTCAACTAAATTTGGCATTACCAGACCAATTATTATAGAAAACAGTCAGTAGTCAACAATTTACTATTTGAAACTGAATTATTATTAATCTAATACCAAATTAAGAAAAAGTAAGGATTTCAAGCTTTACCAATAGAATTTCGTCTGTTCTATAACTGGAAAACAATATTCCTTGGATGCTTTACTCTTTCTTTTAGATTTAATAGTATCCAAATGAACCGAATTTAAATTTTATTTACCTGATTGATTAGTTTTACCTGTTGCAGCACTTAGGTAAAATTAGTTTCGAAAACACAAGCAACTTCTATTAATTAGCAAGTCTATTTTTGATGCTGCTCTTTGAACTGAACAAGTAAACCATGCCATAACCAAAACAACCCACAAAAATATCATATCTTCCTTTGCTGACCTATATTAGCTTCCAGTATTCTCCAACGTTAAACTTTTCCTCTGGCTGTTAACGCATGATCCATGCACCCCATGGAAAGTGACTTCCATTATGACTCATCTAATGCAACCTTCCTTTATTTTTGTCAATCCAACCTTGCTACAGCTGAGCATCCATATACAAGTTCTATGCAATATAACTCACATTCTTGTGCTTAGAACAATTATTATACACACGTGATTCAGCACTGAACCTAGAACTTGACACGCCTCATCATATGAACTCATAACTTGGATTCAATGGCTAGTCTGATTGACATTCTCCCACCAATAAAAAAATCCAGATGAATTAAAGCATCACCACTTTTTAAAAATCAGCCTATCTTATCAAATATACAACACAAATAACAAATGCAGATGCCAGTCCCAACTCCTAAGAGAGTTCCTTGTGACTGACCCGTACTAAAATCCTAAACAACATAATATTCAGATAGAGCAGAAAGTTCCCTTTCCTCCTTTCCAAAATCTCATTGTCAACAATCGCTCCCTTAGCAACCCTTGAAGGACAATTAAAAAAGGGGTATTCAATCATCATCTGGCCATAAGTTGTTTTCAGACGATATATTTATAACCTCAAAATAACAACTTGGCTATACAGCTGCACATTGAACCTTAAGTTTGGCCCATTTCCTTTCGTTGGAAGCACGCAGAACCAGTAATATCAGATCCTTCCACAGGACATCAAGCTACAAGTAGATGCCAAATATAAGATGGCTTGCATTTCTGTCACTATCATGTCAAAGTCACATGAATTTTGAGAAGCCAACTTCAACGTATTTGGGTCCAATAATTGCAAAACAAACATCTATAGCAACCTTAAGTGGTTTTCTTAGAAAAGGCACACATGTGGTTCATCCTAAGCACCAGCTGCAGCTCCTAAATGATCATGCTATCTGCTATAAGTGCAAAAGAGGATCTGAGTATAAATTTATTGCTTCATGTACCAACTGCATCAATATTACCTCAATGACACAAACGAAGCTCCTGAAAGCCAGACAAGGTCACCATCTTTCTGGCTCACATGCTGCATATTGAATCTCTATTCTCTTCAATGGGCTTTTTCTGCTTTTCTTTGGCAGATCGCACAGAGCCAATACCATCAGCTTCTCCCTCAGGGATTTCATTTGCTCCTAACCACCCTAGGATGCAGCTTCTGAGCGGGTTTACAGAAATACATATTTGCTAAAAAGAGGCCAACTGCATGCCTAATAAACATACTACATAGCAGAGTAGTTGAGTGCTGAATTTTACATGGAACCGTATGTATATTAGCCATTAAGCTTATTAAGCTTTTAAAGGGTCAGTGTGGATTGTCCTCCAATCGAAAAGCAATCAAGACTTGTACCAAAGCTGTTTTGGTTGCAAACAAAAGCTAAAGGAAAACATTTACAAGGATAACAATGTCGAATTGTAAAACCTTTTCAGTCCCTATGCATTAAACATATTCTATATAAGATAATATTTTGCAAATTCTAAAAGCACAGAGATATAAAGAAGCCAAAGAAAATTATGGAAAGCATTATGCAAAAACCACACTTTTATCTTTTTCCTATCGTTTTGTTTTCTTTCGCAAAGAAGCCCAACCAATGTCATCTCATGAAACAGTAATTATTATAACTTCTAAGGCAATGCTGCCAGTTACATATTGCTTGTATATGGTCAAGTTGTATTCATAAATACATTCATTTCTCAACAACCTTCTCGTTCGAAGACTGGCTGTATATTTATTCACACAGCACTTTGTATACATGTTTAGAATAACAGAGTTCTGAGTACTGAGGAGGAATCCACAAATCAGCAGAGCAGCAGAATTGAAGACACCTCAGCATACCTAATTTAAGCAAGAAATATTCTCAATGATGACCTGGAAGATGTCCTTTTCA
>CP135566.1:7976114-8129632 GCA_032401905.1 Swietenia macrophylla
AAAAAATTTTGCGATATTTTTATTTTAGTAAATTTTGTAAAAAAATTTAATATACTTTGAATTTATTTATTTTTTATAAATAAAATTTAATTTATTTATTTTTATTTAATTTTTAATTTTTTAATTTATTTATATTATATATTAATTTATGTTCTAAACATTTAATAATATAAAATTTAAATTAAATTAAATAAATATTTATAATATATTATTATAATATTTTAAAATAATTTATATTAAATTCTTAAAAATGATTTTAAATAATAAAAGTTTGAATATTAATACTATTTAATAATTTATATATTAAAATTATTTTTAATATATATTATAAAATAAGTTTTCTAAATTAATTTATTAAAAAATAATATATATATATATATATATATATAATACCTAACAAATTTTAAAAATAAAATAAGAAAGTGTATATTAAAATTTAATAAATAAATTAATATATATATTTATTTCTTAATTAATCAAATCTTAATAAAAAGAGAGCTAAAGATATTTTTAAAAAAAAATTTATTATAAAATAAAATTATTAAAAATATAATATATATTTGTGTATATATACCCGCGTGCATGCACACGATAAAATTTATAATTTTTATTAATTTTAAATTATTTTTGCATGTATAAATATTAAAAATAAAAATAAGTAGCACGAGGTGGCAATCTCGTCCGTCACTCCACCAGACAACACGACTAAAACCAAACCGGGTGTGGTCCCGTGGACTTACAGCTGAGAGTCACATCTTGCCTCCTCCATTTCCTCTCCTCGATTTACTCACGCCAACGAGGAATATTTAAAAATTCTTCCGATCAAAATCTAGGTTTACTAAATCAATACACCTAGCTACAGCAATCTAAGTCTCTTTATTAATTTACAATAATAATTATCATTATTTCTGGAGATGGCGATACTCTACGCCGTGGTGGCGCGAGGGACGGTGGTGCTGGCGGAATTCAGCGCCGTCACAGGGAACACTGGAGCGGTGGTTAGGCGGATTCTTGAGAAACTGCCGGTGGAGGCTGACATCAGGCTCTGTTTCTCACAGGATCGGTATATATTTCATATACTCAGATCGGATGGACTCACCTTCCTCTGTATGGCAAACGACACGTTTGGCAGTCAGTACTTCTCTATCCTTCTGTCTAATTAGTATATGTATATTTTTTAATATGACACATCATGAATATGAATCAGAATGCTACAATTTTCTTGAATCAAAGCATGAAGATTCTTCTTTCTGTTTGATTTTGTCATAAATTTTGCTATGGAAATAATGGGGGCCGAAGTGGCCAAATCTAGTATTTAATTCGCATTTCCACTTCCTGAATGTCTTTTGTGATGAAACTAATCACTTAGAAAATGTGAAGCAAAGATCTAGTCTCTCATTGTCTTTCCATACGCGTTTAAATATAGGATCTTAGTGATAGAAGTTGTGATGGAAAGCAATAAGTTCTAGCGCATTGGAATTCAATATGATGCAGAATGATTTTTTTCTTCATTCTAGATATTTCTAAATTATGCTTATTTTGAACTAAAATTAGCTAGAAATCAATCATTTAGAATATACTAGATGTGTTGATAACTGGCTTATCCTTGAAGTGGCCTGCTTTGAGTGAAACCATTCATGTCTATGCTTTACTAGGCCTAATGCCATCTATAGTTTCAAATGATTATTAAGGATGTTTGTTGGCATTGGATGACAGCCTTTTCAGGGAAGATGAACTATTCTTTTTTTTTTTTTTTTTTTTTTGGGGATGCAGTGAAAATGAGTATAGTCTGGATAAATTTTTGTCGTAAAACATGGTTATAGTCTTCCACAACTTTTTACCCTTTGCTACTGATCATAACCATTGTTTTAATCCCTCACCAAGAATGAGAATAGTTTGCAGAAACTTTTAGGAAAACCACCTTTGGTTTCTCTTTATTGTAATTCTTACATTTGGCATATCACACGTACTGCTTTCCATATTACAAGTAAGCTTTGAAGTAGCAAACAATATTTTTAAGTCTCAATTTCTAAAATGTTAATACTTCATGCAAAACTGATATGCTTATTGCCTGGAGTGTTTATGCGGACTTGATTTCCTTGCTGGATCCATTCGTCATACAAGCTTGCATCCACATAGACATATGTATACACGTACAAAAATCACACCTATTATTTGTCTCGTGAGTAAAATGCATCCCGTTTTCCTTGATTATTACTCTCTGATTCAGCCGGATAAAAAAAAATATCTTCATAGTGCCAAAAGGAAAAATAGTATTAAAAGCTGTACCTATTACATTATTAGCAATACAATAATCTTCTTCAAAAAATCAAAAAAAGCCCTTTCGTTATTATTCATTGTTAATAAATCAATCATCTGAAATCTTTTTTATTCAGTTTTGGCTCTTCTTTATCCATAGAGATATTGAATTGAGAAATTGCTTTTTTTTGCTATTTTAGTTTTGAAAACATTCAAATGCCCCTCAAATGTGAGTAAATAACTCTAAAACATATAAAATGTGGTTAATCTGGCTGTGGAAAAAGCTATTTTTACCAAAACTGGCAAATACAACCTAATATCATTAAATGTTTCAACTTTGGACCAAAACAAGCAAGGGTGGAATACTTGTATATGACAAAGAGAAAGTGTGCCTAATAAAAAAGCAGTTTTGTATTATTCAAGTAAATGTTTATATTATAATGGAATATTATTATCTTCTTCCTTCTTTCCATACACTTGTAAACTTTGGAATACATACCTTGTCATTCAAATAACGATTCTCTGATGCTGGGAATTCTGACATCACACATCAAGAAAATGATTCAGAAGCAGAATGCTCTAATAGCATGAAGATTCTTCTTCCTGTTTGATTTTGTCAATAAAAAAAATTTTGTTATGGAACTGAAATCTCTGAAATAATGTCAACCAAAGATCTAGTCTTTAATTTTTCTTTCTGCTTCCTCAATGATTCTCACAATGAAACTGAGATCATTAGAAAATGTGAAGCAAAGATCTATTCTTTGTCTTTTTAAATGTTTTTTTATATGCCTTTAACCTATAGGATTATGGAAGCTGTGACTGAAAGCAATAAATTCAATACCTAGGTGAAGTTTTTCTTCATTCTGTGTACCCCTAAATAATGCTTAGCTTGAATTGAATTTAGCTAAAAATCAACTATACGAGAATATCTTATATGTGTGGGTGATTAGCTTATCCTTGAAGTGGGCTCTTTTGGGTTGCAGAAGACTATGCTTTACTAGGAATTATGGTCGATCTCTAGTTCTCAATGATTGTAGAAAGTGTGATGGATGTTTCTTGGTATTGGATGGCAGCCATGTTAAGGAGAGTAGTTTTCTTTTTGTGGGTGCATCAAAAGTGAGAATAGCTTGGATAAATTGTTTGGATGACATATGGTTGTAGTTGTCAAATCTAGAGTTCTTATAAGTTTTTACCCTTTGTTATTGATCATACCTGTGGTTTGAATCTCTTCACCTGGAGTGACAATAGTTTGCAGAAACCTTTTGGTGAAAACAACATTTAGTTTTTCCTTTTTGTAATTCTTACTTTTGGCAAATCAACTGTACTGCTTTCTGAGCTATAAGCAAGCTCTAAAGTTGCAAACTATATAAAGTTTCTAAACTTTGTAAACTGTTATTTCTTCATACAAAACAGATATGCCTACAAGTGTTTCTGCAGACTTGATTTCTTTCTGGATTCATTCATTATGCATGCATCCATAAAACGCATGTACACATGCACAAGCATGCAAATCTAAATTGTCTTCACGAGTTAAAATGCATCAGTTTTTCCTTGATCCAGGGAGAATTCCATTTTCATATTTGGAGGACATGCACATGAGGTTCATGAAAAACTATGGTAGAGTGGCCCACTATGCACCTGCTTATGCAATGAATGACGAGTTTTCAAGGGTCTTGCATCAGCAGATGGAATTCTTCTCCAGTAATCCTAGTGCCGATACTCTCAATCGTGTAAGAGGCGAAGTTGGGGAGGCAAGTATCTTCTTTTCTGTTTGAATTTTTATCCTTCTATTCATCATTTTGGTTCATTTCTCCTTATTTTGTGTTTTCCTCAATGTCTTGAAGTATGTATTTAGATGGTTTGTCTTTCCCTTTACCTTTTTGGTTAAGATGCTGTCTTTTGAAAAATGGAGAGATATTGGGCTCTTATTTTATTTACTTTTGCCTTGGTACAACTCACTTTTAGCACATTTGATTGTGTTGTGATGATAGACTTCGCAAATTCCAGATACGCACAATCATGGTGGATAACATTGAGAAGATATTGGAGAGAGGTGATAGGATTGAGCTTCTAGTTGACAAAACAGCAACAATGCAAGATGGAGCATTTCACTTCAAGAAACAGTCTAAGCGCCTTCGTCGAGCACTATGGATGAAAAATGCTAAGCTGTTGTAAGTTGCCAGAGTTCTTCCTGTACTTTTAGTTATTCTAATTTTTTGGGAAAATTCAGAAAAAACATGCTTAAAGAATAGTCTTCAATTTTATGGACCTGCAAGTTTATGTTTCCATTCTATAAATCCATCGAACAGAATTTCAATCTTAACTTGAGTTTCCTAACCCTTATCTGCTCCTTTTTTTTTTTTTTCCTCTCTTCATAATTACAAAAGAGAATACTCTATTTCATACTTTACTAAAAATAAAGGCCCACCGTTTGCTAGTCATGTTTACAAAAATTGTTTGAGTCTGTTTTGCATCTGAAATTATTGCTACATGTTTAAATTCTACCGTATCTTTGATCCATTTTAAATGCTAAACATGTCACACTTATGCTTGTGATTGGGCCTCAAATGAAATGTACTAATATATTGCAAAAAAGGGGCAATCAAATGAGGGTATCAAATGTAAACAGTAAAAAAGGGGTAATAGAGAGTAAGCAGTAAAAAAGGAGATCATGTCTAAAATTATAATGCTCAGAACCAACTGAAAACAAGAATGATTTGCTTCTACATCGAAGGCATAGAAAATATGCTGGTTGAGGCCACGGGGACAAGAAATAGATTTAATCTTATAAGGTAGCTATAGATAGAGCAAATTGGTTTACCTAAGTCTTTTTTTTTAGGTGGTGGGTGTGGGTTTTTGTTGGGGTGCACTTGAATGCAAATTTAATTATGAAAACCTTCAAATTATTAGCTGGTTTGAGCTGTATATATTTAATGGGGCAAAGCCTAAATAAAATACTAATTGAATCTTCTTCCTTTTCATTTTAATAATAAATTCCAAGACTGTCGACTTTTTGAGAAGACCGCATATTGTTTATTTATCACTGCTGTTAACTTTTATCTGGAGATAACCTTTCAGCTTTAATTTCGAAGAAGTTACTTATCAACAGCTGACTGCTGTAAAATACAATCTTTTTATACATTATCCAAGTTTTATAAAAAAAATATAAAATTTTGTGGATCATATATCTGGATTTCTTTTATGGGTCAAAACAAAGAATGTGATGTTGCTATCGTGATTTCAGCGGCAGTATCATGTCAGCACAATATTGATGTATGAAAGTATTGTAGATGTTTGTTATCAGCTATAGCCCATCTGCATTTCTTGTGTAGAAACTCACATATTTTATATGTGACAGGGCCCTGTTGACATGCTTAATCATTCTGTTGCTGTACATAATAATTGCTGCTTGTTGTGGAGGCATCACTTTACCTTCCTGCAGATCTTGAGTTGCAGTTTGCTGGCATTGAATTTCTGCTGAGGTATGCATTTATGTTTTTCAAGGTGAATTATGTGAGTTTGTCTTGGAGGTTATAGTTCATCTTGAAATTTCTATGGTTTTATGGTTCAAATTTTTAAAGCGTATGTGGAAGAAATATACTGTCTATATAGCTGCAAGGTTCAAGAAAAAATCATGTAGATGCTCTAGCTATTGTAGCACTTGGTATAAGTGATATAATCTTGAGAGCCTGATGAGTTGCCATCCAATTGTTGTGAGGCATCTTTGTATTCTGTAAATGCTTGGACTTTGAGTATCTCATTTTTCATTGGTGAAGACGAAATTTCATTTCTTATAATTTTTTTCTATAACTGTAACCTGCTATTAGACATTAGAAACCACTTCAACCAGTTCAATCCATCATCGATTCTGACTTCATTCTTTTACTTATGTTGATGTTTAGATCGAGTGCTAGCAATTCAGTACTACACAACTGAAATTTCAAGTGGTGTTAGATGTTTCAAGTTAGACATTTTAAGTTTTGTGTTATAGTTTTCAAGTTACAATTTCAAATCAACTTTTATTTTTAAGATGGAATTTCAACTCTAGTGCTGAAGTTTTCAAATTCTGTAAGAGGTATCAAATTTTGTGTTTTGAGTCAAATCTTCTGATACTACATGGTTTTAGTTATGCTGCATAATAAGTTGAAGTGTGGTGAAGGGGGGTGTCTGCGATGAAAATGTGTAGTGAGAAAATTGCTGCATTGTGATAATTGGGGGCAAAAGTGAACGCAGTGAAGGTTAAAACAATGAGAAGCAACTTCCAAAATCCAACACACAGGACGGACCCACCTGCTAGGATTCAAAAATTAAAGAATTTCAAGAAACAAGAAAGGACTACCTATCTGGGAATCTTGCTTCAGATTATTTGTATAATGGACCATGACTTTGCTAGACATTATTTGAGCTTAAGTCTCGATCTTCAATAAAAAGAAAAAAAAAATGTATATTAACTAGCCTTGTAATTTAAAACTTTTGGATATTCATCTTTTGATGCAAATTTTTGCTTAGAAACTTTCCTGGTTCTAGTTGCAGCTCGTAACATCATCATTTTCTTTACTCTTTAGGCAATGAGTGATTGTGTACCTCTGACCAATGAATGATGTTTGTTTTTAGCATTAAGTGCCCGATTGTTTCTACTAATTAGCATTATGTGAGTATTAAATTAAAAATATAAAGTATTTATCTATATATTTGGCTTTGAACATTTGATATTTTGTGATTTTGTTATATAAACACTTGTGGCTATAAAGTCGTAATACACCTCGATATTAAACATAATTTAAGAGACTTTATTTATGTTTTGTTTTCTCTTGTTCTTAAGTCAAACCAGCTGATGCAAACGAATATTTTTATGAAATTGTGATGTGGGTGAAATTTGATCGAAACTCTCTGATAATATTTGTGGGATTATTTTATTTTATTTTTTGAGACTTTATTTGAATTTTTAAGATAATAGTGAGGTCAGAGCAGTTGGATTTCTAAGATAAAAGTGAGATAGGAAAAAAAAATTAAAAAAGATGGAGACATGTGCTACTTCAAAATATTTGCTTTTTTATGTTAACTTTTAACAAGGAATGTTAGATAAAAATAAGTATGTTATATTATTTGTACATTTATTTAACAATTTTTTTATGTTATGTGTTCTACTTTCAATTAATAATAATAATAATAATAATAATAATAATCATTTAAAATAGGTAATATAATTTTATTGGGATGGTTATCTTATTTTCACCGACAAATGTACTCAAATCATTGATTTTAGGAGTAGTCGGATAAAGAATAGTTTGGAATACAATTAATCTCAGGAGTAGTTAGATATTTGTCGGACAAGACAGCCATCTTATTTGGTTTCGTAGAACTAACACAAATAATTAGATTAAAACCATTAATTTTTTTTTAAAAAAAATATGAACAATACCGAACATTTATTGTATACAAATAAAAATGATAATTTTAGCTAATTAAAACAATTAAACATAAAAAAAAAGTTTAGAGTCTAGCACTACACAAATTTATTAAGTTCCTAAAACATGTTGAATTCATGTTTTAAAATTATGTGCAATACAAATAAACTTAAAATCTATTGATTACATTGATACAACACTAGGAATGATAATTTTTTACATAACTTGCTTAATTGATACGAATTTGAAACAAATTTGTGGATTTGAGTTGAAATAAAATAATATGATTATTAAATAAATAAATACTACACAATATGATTAGTAATTGTGTTTAATTGAAATTTAAAATTTATGACACATGAATTTATTTATAATATAATTAATTATTTAACTAATTATTATATATAAATTTATTTATAATTTATTTATTTTATTTTATATTTTTAAATAATTTAATTATATTTATCGTATTTTAAAATATATTTAGTTATATTTAAAATAAAATTAATTAGTATTTATATATATAATATCAAAATATTATAAAAATATTATACGATGTATAAAAAAAATATATGATATAATTATAACCTATTCAACCGAATATTAATTATGTTGGATTATGATTTTTTTTTAACATTACTGTTAAACAGATCGGGTTCAAATTAATTCTTATTTAATACAATACGATTATAACTTAATGCGAATATAACACGATAATTTAAATTGTCATCCTCATACAACACATATAATACCTCAAAATATATTTGGCAATAGAATATCGCACTATATTTGCATCTTTGTCTTGACAATTTGGATTTGCATATTCTTCTTCACAACTCAAGTTTGTACCTTCTCTTTTTTTTTTTTTTTTTTTCATGATAACCTAGGCAAAAAGATTTTTTTTTGTCAAATCCCCTCGCAAATCCAAAATTTTTGTAACAAAAAGAAAATTTTTTTCTCCTCTCTCTTAATATCAACTTTTGGATGCTGCTCAATTTAATTTTTTAAACTTTCTTCTTTCGTTCTTCATAAGTTGAAGTGGTAGATCCTAGGGTTTTAATTTTTTTAACCTTATGTAGAATTTTTGTTACCAAAAATAAAAAAGAATTATTGATGTATGTTGCTTTCTTGTTCATTTTGTGATTTGTTTTTGCTTGTACAAACATAGGTTATGAGAAAGAAAATTATCTTTAATTTTGTTTGATCTCTGAGTGTACTAAAGTTTTGAAGTAATAATTTTTAGTTTATTTTTACGAAAGAGTTTGTTACTAGTCATGATGATGACGTGGATTCATGGGTATTCAAGTATAGGTATGAACTGGAAAATGTCCTTATTTTCCAACTTAAAATCAAATGTAAATTATTATTATTATTATTATTTTGCTAAGTTTCAACTTTTGCAAAAATTGAAGAAATCATTGTTATTTTTGTGTTTTACTAGGGAGTTCCAAGTTAATCTCTCGTTGAATCATTGTCAAAAATAATGAGAAATTTCAACAAATTTTGTTACGTATAAGAAACTCATTATGTTTTGGTCTTTTTTTCCTGTTTTTTGACAACCATTTTTGTTTGAATATTTTAAAGAATGTGAAGTAGATAAAGTAAGATTGTATGTCTGACTATTTCTTTTGTTATAATTTTTCTATTTCTTTAAAAGTTTTATACTTAAAAATTCAAAATCTCATTTCTATAATATGTATTTTTAATACTTATTGCTTTATGTTTTTCATTTTTGATATGGGGAATTTGAAGGTTATTGCAAAATAATTTTTTTTTTCCTTGTTGGGGAGATCTCATGTGAACTTTGCACTTTTCCAAACTTTAAACTTTGGGTTTCTCTAATAATAGACTTTTTGGTACAATTTCAATCTCATTTCGTCAACTAAATTGGATTTGTTATTGTAAGTCAATCCATAAATTGTTCTAAAAATTAAAAATTATTTGTGTTTTGTATTTAACTTGTGTCATGTTTAATTTTGAATAAAGTCAGCCCAACATTATCCATTAATCTATTATTATTTTTGTCATATTGTATGCATATTATCAAAATATCAATTTGGTTGTCAATATATTGTTAAACAAGTTAATTGTGTTTTTGGTGTTATATTTATCATAGGGTGTAATTATTTATTAGTTTAATTGTGATAATTTTACTGTAAATGAGATTCACCTTGTTGATGATATTTTTATTTTTATATTGTTATAATGTGCACATTTAGGTATGGTGATACTACACCTAATAATATGCCAATTAAGATAGGTATTATTGATATTTTGCTTACTAGGATGGTTAGTTAGGTGCTTAATTTCTAAGATAACTATTTCTTAAAAACTATGAAGAATAGTAGTAATAAAGAGACTTTTGGATCATAAATAATTTATGTGAAAAAAGGGGAGGATGAGGATAAGAACAAAGATGGCATTGACACTAGGGATTTTGGTTATTTGTATTGGAGTCGATGTTGATATTATGCATTTTGTTGAGAATTTTGGTTGGTTGAATTCCTTTTATCATTTAACTACATCAATAACCATTTGTAGTTGCACTTATATTTTATTTATCTAAATAAAATTAGAGTAAATATACCGCAAAATAAAATGGCAAAATTAGTATTTGATCATAATATGACTATGGTCTAATTTTTTCTTACGAATACTAACTACAATTGTTTTGTGAGGTATGTAGTAAATTTAATTATTTGGTGTTATTATGTATTTTTATCTTATTGATTCTTCTAGGTTATTAGTTTAAAGTTCAAAGATTAAACATTGTAAACTTATCTATTAATTATATAGTCTTAGGTAAATTATTTTATAATATACCAGAATTAGTAAATTTTATATTTATTATAGTAATGAAAGTATATGTTATGATATGTATCAAAACAGATGATCACAAGCCAAAAATTGGGAATTAAAATTTAAGGGTAAGAAATATATGTCATTTTATTTAATAAGGAATTCATAGCAGAAGGATAATAACACTATGGGTGAATAGTAAGAAAGTTGGTATAAACATTAAGCCTATGAATATAAACATATGACATGTTTTGTTCTCGACAATATGATATAGACTGTGAAGCGTATACAATCGTATTCACGAAGAAAATGCTTACAACAAGTGACTCATTATATAAGGTATTTTTACAAAACTTAACATTTTGCATGCAAAACATATTTATTTATAAACAATAAATTTTATAACATTTGATAGCAAGAACTCGTTAGACTTTTATACTTGATTTTTTTTTAAGATAATAAACTCTAACATCAACTTAAAGAGAATAGAGGATCAACAAATAGCTCGTGCTCAACATAAAATTGTTACGAAATTGGCAAAGTTTTCATCTCTCAAACCCCAAAGGCCACCATAAGAGTGAAACAAGGCACCAACAAAGCAGGTATCCAAACAGCATGCTAAATAAATTATTTTATGCAATATGTAATTACGTATTATACACAATATACACAAACTATAAGTATATATATTCTGACATTAATATTTGTCTTTTATGTTAATATGTATTATTCCACCATTTAAATGAATATTTGGTTTTGTGATCATGTTACAAGTCGCACCAAATAAGAACATATTATTTATGAAAATGTGTTTTTATTGTACTCACAGGTATAAATGAGATAGATGCTTGAGTGTGGAGCAAATATTGGATAAAGTCACGGTTGCTTGCGCTTATAACGTGCCTATGTATATATGTTGTATAGTTAAATTAATATCTTAATAATTTTTCTACACGTACATGCATTGTTCGGTGGCTGAAACTGAGTACCTATTTTTTTTTTTAAGAAAAACTATGTTTTAGTTAAGTTGTTTTGCAAGTTGATATAGTTTTATACAATTTTTATAGATAACGAGGTTTGTAATATGAGATATTTACTATTGAAGTTATTTGTAACACAAGATATGCAATTTGCTTGTAATTCAAACGTTTTTTTGTTCATAACTCAAATTATCAAGAAAATTTATATGATAATTATTTGTGTATTTTTGAAAAAATAAATTTTGTACAGTTTTATTGTTTGGGTTTAATGTATTTTGTAATACATTCATATAATTTTTTTACACATAATAAAATTTTATCTATAATTACTTCAATTATCTCGTAATTAGTTGGATTAACACATAAATATATAGGTATATAAATTTATTTATTTATTTATTTTAAAGGGTATTTCACATATAGAGATGTTTAGAAAATAGTTAATTTTTACAGAATTAAAAATATTTAAAAAGTGATTATATTTATGCTAAGTAAGTGAGTCAGTCAATTAGGTTATTTATTTAATTAATCTATAAAAATGTTTAAAAAGTGATTAACTTTTTGCGAACATAGTAAGTTAGTCGAATAATTGATTTCAGTATACTAGTAAAAGTTTGTTAGCATTAGAAATAACAACGGATATAATATTTAAAAATTTTGAGATATTTTTATTTGTATCAAATTGACTAAAATAAATAAAATTTACATAAACTAACAATATAAAAAAATTACATGTTTAGTATTCGTATTTGAAAATGATTGAAAAATTAGATATTCAAAACTATCCAAAAATTTTAATGTAAATTTATATATATATATATATATATATAATTATTAAATTAATTAAAAATTAAATAATATCTATAATAATAATTATTTATTAACATTATAATTTTAATTTTAGTTTTCATACTATCCTTGAATATTATTTATCAAGTTATTATTTATATATTTATTTAATAAAAATTAAAAATATACTTATTTAATTAATAAACAAAAATTAAATTATATATAATTGTCATAGGTCATTTACATATCTTAAGTATTGTATATAATACAAGAAAATTTGATTCTTTGTTTCCAACCTCTCTCGATACTACGGACTTAAAACATTAAATAAGGAGTTAAATATTAAAATTTTTTATTTAAAATGTAAAATAAACAAAGATATAATGTGGTTGACATTAAATTAAAAATGATTAATATTGAATGCGATATATTTAATATAAAATATCAAATACATGTAAAATAAAGTTTGCATATAGTATACAAATCTTGAGTTAATAACACAATTTCAAATAACTATAATAGTTAAAATTATACAATCAATCATGTACTCTGTTAAATTATACGATTAATAACTTGTTGTTGTTGTTGTTGTTATATTAATACATTAAATTTAATCGTAGAAAGTCAATAAATGGCATAATTCAAGAAGAGTAGTATGCACTTATGCTAGAATTAATATGATTACGTATAGTTAATCTCTAATTTAAATAATTAATTTTATATATAATTAATTTTTAATAAATAACATAATTAAATAAATTACATATATAAAATCCTTTTTTACAATCATTGCCTTTATTTTGACATATTTTCAGTTAAGACAATTTATAATGTGGTGCATATGGCCATGATATTGGGTGTTTATAAACTAAATAATACTTGAAATAGAATGCTTATAATTTAAAACATTTAAAGTAAGACTTGAAATAGGGTACGCATAAATTTTGACAATTACTTGTTGGGGTGTCCACAGAACATAGTTATTGTATATTACACTTGAAATATTAAAATAAAGACTTGTAACAAGTAATGTCAAATTTAAAATGTCTTTGCACAGTGATTAAAACTAGCAATGAAAAACTTAAAGTATTTACGTAAAAGTTGAAATCTTGATGTACACAAATTCTAGTAATTATTCATTGAGATATTTTTAACATGAGTATCTACTCACTAGATTGAAACAATAACAAGAAAGTTAAAATACTAACGCAAAAGTTAAAACTAGGTTGATCACAATCATGCCATGGGACGCAACTTGATTTAATAGTGTTTAAATTAAGTAATGTGAAAGTTGAAACACCAACATAAAAGCTGAAATATGGGTACACATAGTCATATCACTGGATTTATATTGATAAATAGTATTTAAAACAATTAATATAATTCTTGAAATAATCAATAGTAAACTTAAAAAGAGTTTCAATAATATTTAAAATAAGTAATATGAGAATTAAAGCACTTACGCAAAAACTAAAATAAAGGTGTATACAATTATATCACGGGGTGTACATTTATAAATAATGCTTGAATCAACTAATGTAATCCTTAAAACAATTAACAGTAAATTTAAAATAAATTTTAATAATACTTAAAATAAGTAATGTGAGAGTTGAAACACTATTATAAAAGCTGAAATAGGAGTGCACACAACTATTTCATGGGGTGTATATTGATAAACAGTATTTGAAATGACTAATATGGTTTTTAAGACAACCAACAAAAAATTTAAAATATTATTAAATAGTATTTAAAATAAAAAATACGAGAGTTAAAATTTCAACGTAAAAGTTAAAACAGAGATACACAGAATAAATTAACAAAATATATTTCAAAACATCTATAAAAAATATTAAATAATTTTTTTTATTAATTTTTATAATATTCATTATTTAACATTTAATTTTTTATTAATTATTTTATTATTACTTTAAACAACCAATAACTAAACTAATTCTTCTGTTTATAATTTAAGTGTTTTGCTAGCATGTGGCAGCCAAACATTGGATGAGCATTTAATGATTTGGATGCAAGGATACATTGGATGTATCCCCCGTTCAATCAAAGAGTAATTAGTCTACTTTCTATGAATTTTATTAAAATAATAGTTAAATAAAATTATATATAAAAATTACATATAAGTCACTTGAATATAATAAAAACTATATATAATACAAAATTATCTTAACTTGTAGAAAATATTAATGTATTATTTTATTTTTCTTTTTAATATAAAATTAGTTTATTAAAAATTGTATGTATAAAAATTATTAATAAAATATTCTTATAAATACAAAATTTTAAAAATATAAATTTTTATTTTTAACAAAATATTTTATTGATAAAAATGAAACAAAAAATTTGTTAATTATTTATTTTTATATTTGAAAATATTTTTAATAATTTATTATTGAAAATAAAAATAAAAACACTTATTTTTTTATATTTATAAAAAATTATTAAGATAGTATTTATTATCATTTCAAAAATACAAAATATAATTTTAATGTTTTTTAAAAATTTTGAAATATATTTAAAAAGATAATCATATTTTTATATATAATTTTATCTGTATATTATTTTAATAAATCTTAAAAAAATTATTCTTAATTACCCTTCCACCAAATATTTATCACAAAAAAAAAAAAAAGCGTTATTTAACGATTAAAGAGGCAAAAACCAATACTACAAATTATCACTCTCCCTTTTGCGGGCAGTGATAATTTATTTTCAGGCATTTATTTTGACATAGTTTAGCATATTAAATTGTTGAGTCTTTAAAATTTTGCCCATTGTAATAATTAGGACTAGTGATTTTAAAAATATACAAAAATACTTTAATCAACCAATTGAAAAATGTCTTGTTAGACAAAAATAAGAATGATCAAATAAAAAACCATCGTATTGTTTAATGGAAAAAAATAACATAAATTGACATAAATTATTAATTTATTTACATGACTTGATCTTAAAGATAATAAGAACTTCCCGTGAGTAAGCGCACTCGCACGCCTTCTGATCCACACTTGATTTGATAAAAAAATAAAATAAAATCTGTTTAAATCTTTTTTTTTTTTTTCAGAAGGTAGGCGGCCTTTCATATTTATCTTTTATGTTATCTTTATAATGATTTTGTCAATCCCGGAGGAAAACTGGTTGTAGCACATCCATTGCTTGAATTTCAAATATCACTAAGAAACATTTTCAATCCGTTATCATAGATTGACCCTGTTTTGGTTTCCGTTCTCCAGAAACTGCTGCAGCTTCGCCTTTAAATGCTGCATTTCCCTTGATGCCATTACTTGCATTGTTTCTGCAGTGATCCATCATTCCTCCTCTAACTTCCAAGTGCCCAATGTTCTGGTACCTGCAAGGACAAATCTCTAGCTGCCTGTGTCATCGTCAACTGATCAAATCCTGTGTGCTGTGCCTAATGAAGCGCCTTGCTTCTTGATAATCCGGACTGATTCTAGAAGAATATCTTGTTCTGTGGAGTATAACTCATCTTTGCTCTGAAGCAAGAAAGATGTTAGAAAAATGGAAAAAAAATGTATAGAGTACCTATTAAAGCATAAAAAATTTCAACAAGCATTAGGCTAAACAATGCTTCTGAAGAAAATCTGCATTCAAGTGATTGAACTACCAAAGAGACCAATAAAAAATTCAGCCAGTCAAAAACTGTATAGCCAAACAGAGAACAAACTATTTATGCTTCTACATTCAGCACTACAAGTTCTAGCTATTTGAGATTGTAAAACCTTTTGTTAAGCGTCAGAGGAATAGGGGTAAGGAGAAAAATTAGACCAAAGACGGCCCAAACAATGTTGCAAGGTTGTGATATAAATCACCTGATGATTATGCAGCCACTTTTTGGGAATGCTAATAATGTAGTGAATGCGATTATGTGTACAGACAACTTAGTGGCATTTTCATCTTCAGACGGGTTGGCTGGTTCCCACAACACCAAGCCAGGAGATGAAAACAGAATAGTGCAGTAACAACTCTGTAGAAAGAAGCACTCCACTATCTTTCAAGCCTGTATTTATTTTATTTTATGTTTCTAGGAACCACGAGCCTCCACTATCTTTTAAACCTGTATTTATTTTATGTTACGTTTCTAGGAACCACCGTCTCTAAAACTTAAGCCAATTACAAATAACACTACATGCTGTTTCTAGCACTATAGTTCATTTAGCATGCTTAAAGGCAGTTGCAGAAGGAAAAAGGAACTTAACCATGTGTTTGAGATTGCAACCGAGAGTCAATTCTGCAAAAGAACTTTCTATTTGAGACAGGAAACAGTATGGTGCCTCCTTGCCCAAGAAAACTTTGGTGTTAGATTTTAGCATGCTCTTAATGTCATTTGATATGTGGGGAATCTTGTCTAAATCATCAATTTGCATGGGAATTTTCATAACCAGAGCACGCCATTCAGCCCGTGACTTATTCATGATTACCTGCAAATTTTACAGGCAGTTCAGATCAGTCTTGTACAAAAATACAGATGATATGCAAAGCATATGGATGAAAAAACATCGAAGTATTGGAACATTATCAGCATAACAGTTGTTTATCATGCACAACTAATTGGGTGTGCCTGTTTTTGTGTGTGTCAATATGACTGCCTCAAGATCAGCAAGCGAATTTTCTTTTTCCCTCCTAAATAGAGATCCAGAGCAGTTGCAATGAAAAATTAATCATTGAAACTATTAGCTTTGATGTTGAAGAATCAGCAATGTAACAAATACATACAAGCATTTCAAAATTCAATGAGAGTACGAATCAAACTTTGAAAATCTAAAACTTTAGCCTTCTTCCTAGAGCAATGACATCGAAAACATAAGATTATGATAAGCAGCGTACTTCAAATATAAACATTAAATGATTTGAAATATGTCTTCATATAAAGTTTGCAAAGAAGTAATACTCCCCTATAATAACTTGTCAAAAATTTATGACACCATTTGGTCTCCTTAACAACTCTTTGCAATCGTCATTTCTACTACCCCACATGAATCTATTTGGATTGCAAAGCTGAATAAAAATTTAGCTCTGGCCTTGAGGACCCAATGAAACAAAATATACTCTTGAAATTAATTTCAAATATATTTTCTAGAAACAGTTATGTCTATGAACTTCCTGAAATAGATCCTTGAATAAATTTCAAGTGCAAAGGTATTGTTTCAACACTAGCAATCTTTATAAGCAGAAGGCACTCACTTTTGATGATTTTATCAATGCTAAAATTGGCATGAACCATGGTTTTGAGTGCCCACTCTAAGCTGGTATTGACATTGAAGATGATGAGTGCAAAAGAGACTAGAAGAATAAAAGGGAGGGGGAAATATACCCACCTGACTAGAAAACATTGAATTTGGAACTAATACTGGAAATTTTTCAGCATTCAGTAATGTTGTTGTAGTAAGTCCCATTTCCACCACTTGACCCTCTATAGATCCAGCCTGCAAAAAAGAAAGAAGAAAAAAAAATGAGCAAAAAATTGAAGACTTTTCAACAAATGGATAGGAACTAAGAGACAGAAATTTCTACCACTTTATTTCTTCAAATGATAAGAGCACTTGCAAGGATAGGAGGACAATTATGCTTATATTAAAGAGTCTAGATCTGTAAGCAGTGGACCAATTACATACATTTATCTTGACGCAGTCAATGAAAATAAACAACAGGATAAATTTCATTAAATCTCCCATAAGGTTCATGTGGATGCAGAGATAGAAATTTTCACTGACAACCGTCCTTATACGTACAGGTTTCTGACAAAATTCAGGGGCGTTTTATGACAACTTTTGGGCCAGGTTTCTAGCGAATTTCAGAAATTCAGGGGAGCTTGCTGAATTAAAATGCAAACTTGCATATGTCTTTATACCAGTCCAACCATGATAGCACATGTGGCCAAATTAGTACAATTGAAAAATGCCATACTAACTTGATTTACAAAAACAAACACAAGAAGAAACAACAAGAAAATACAATCTCTCTCTGTAATGGCACAATAACATTTATGAAAATAATTCAACTTGTAGAAAACAAACACAGTTTACTAAAAGTTAAACCCCTGACATACTGGGATGAAATTAAATCTTAAGTAGAGAGGTTTTAATAAATAAATCTTTTGATCTCAATCAGATACGTTCCAAAAAATAAATAAATCTTTTTGTACTTTATGGCACTGTAAAAGAAAGACAGTATGTTCATGTTTGAACAAATATTATTGCCAATTAAAAAAGGAAAAAATTAGTATCAACTTTCAAACATGTGCAGACTCTTCTTACTTTTATAGTATCTCCCAATGAAAAAGGCTTTGAGAACTGCATGGACAATCCACTAAGCACATTCCCTAGGATGTCTCTAGCAGCAAAAGCAGTAGCCACTCCTGCATAAAAAAATATTAAAAGAAGAGTCCAATCTTAATACACACACGCATGCGCATAAAAAATAGTAAAAGAGTCCAATCTTGATACACACACACAGACAGCAAAAAAATTATAGAAGTTCATTCATATCCATTTTAAAAAGTTCAGAAAGTCTGTTAAATTAACCGTTCATATTTTAGCAAGAAAACAAGGACAATCAAATAGCGTCAAAAAGCCATTAAGAACCCCCGAACTTCTCTCTTGGGTGTATAAAAATATATTCAACATAAGTAATTCAAACTAAATAATAAAAAACAATAAGCATGCTAGATTTCGATTGTGGTTCCACTGATAATGAAAGAACCATACACAGCATATTTCCCTCATGTCAGACAAGACATGCGCGTTGTCAAAATCAGAGCTAGGTGGACAGTGCTCAATCAGCTCTATTTCCGCAATGTTAGTCATGGCCTATGAAGTAGACTGCAAACCCTCTAGCAGCAACTAGTATTTACATAAGTAAAAATGGTACAAGGACATTAGCGCAAATGAAAAACAAGCCACAGAAAAAATTAAAAAAAACAATTATATTGTCAAGACATATCTGTTAAAGATAGTATAGTAATGTGCAAAATAGAAAGTCCCAGTAACATAGCTGAAGATCAGCCCTCTAGTTCAAAGAACATAAAAATATCATTAAAGAAAAAAAAAAAAAAAGATGATGCATGCATGGAATATTGGAAGACTTAGAACATAATGTGCTGCAAAAAATCATATCATTCAAATGAAATTCGTGAAACAAGACCCCACACATGCAAATCCTAATCACGCTAAAATGAATGCATTAGCAAACTGTAATTTATTTTTTTCCTTTTTGGACAAAGAGTTGGCAATTACCTACAAGGAAATGTTCAGACAAATATTGGCAAAACAAGAAAGTTTGATTAAGTTTAAAATTTTAAGATCCATCCTATCAACACTAATGAAACAAAAACAAAAATGAAAAAGAATATGCTACTAATAGAAAATACTGACCTCCTATGCCACCAACGGTCAAGATAGATTGCACAGCCACCCCACATGCCTCTGCTAAAGCCATTAACCCAATAACAAACAGACCAACTGACGAAATTTTGTCCAGAGTTAACATCTTTTCCCGATCAAGCCCTGCTAAACTTTGAGAAGTCAAAGCATGGGTGAAGAAATTTGTTTTCCACCGTTGCAAAAACCAAACAAATGAAAGGATAACAGCACCCTTCCATGCCTGTGCAAGGTATTGTGATGCAATAGTGGTTGGAGCCACCATCATGCCACTGAAAGTCAAAGCCACAAGTATCTGTCAAACTATAGAGCAAAAAAGAAGAAATGCCGCCAGAAAGGGAAATGTTAAATTTGGGACCACTGACATTTGCACAAATGCCATGAAGGTGATCAGGTATCGCACTGGATCCTCCAAAGCACCCCAAAAGCTCTTCTCATATGGAAATTGCTCAGTGGACAAGCCTCCGTATAGTAAAGAAACAGGACCTTGCATCGAATACTTATGAAGTCTCCTCAAAACCCTAGGCATCACCACCCAGGCCAATATAGTTCCGGTCAAATAACAACTAAATGGAACAACCACGTCCCTAAGATACGGATGTGCATCAAGCAGCTGTTCAACGTAAGGACTCAGTTCATTAGAGGCCTCTTTAGCCTTTTGTCCAGTATAAGTTACTGCATCTACTACACTCTGCCACGCATCCTTGATTTTATCAAAGGAATCACTTCCTACAATCTCACTGTTACTAACATCTGTTTCAGTCCCACTAGAAGAAGCAGGAACGTCCAAATCTCTAGGTTTATCCATTTTGCTACCAAAGTACGCTGAATATGATCGAGGGTTTACAAAGGGGCTTATTGAAACAAAAGTAGCCAAACTATGAGAGCTCAATTTTTTTGGTGCGACTGAAAAGGGTGAAATGGCATTGGTTTTGTAGCACAGTGTGCCAATAGTGGAGACAAAACCATGAACTCTAAGTTGCTTATTTGCAGAATTTAACACTGAGTGCAACCGACTTTTGTCGTAATTATTATTTACAGCAATACAGGATAGCTCCACACAATTGCGATAAGCAGAGCTGGTGTGTTTGAAGTAACAGTTTGATGATTGCAGAGTTTGTGGTACAAAAGAAGGGATTATGGACCTACTAAGTGATTTTAGCATTGACAACCTGACTGCAGCCATACAGCAACTTAAATACTGGTCAATGTAGTAACTGCAAAATTTGAAGAACCAAACTGATATTAAGAACTTGTCACAGCAGTCAAATTCTAAATATGCATGGTGTAGAATTTTGCATCTAAATATTCAACAAAGCACCTCAAATCATCTTAAATTCAAGAAATCAATTATAATCTTGTGAGAATTTTCCAGCAACTAAAGAATTTGAATGACATGAACACAAACATTGATAAACCTGAGCAGCATCATGTTCAACTGTGGAAAAAGAATTAAATGGATAACTCAAAGAAACTTTAACTTGCTGGACATACTAGAATCGTCAATCAACTTAACAGAAACTTTAAATGAGGGTCTGATTCAAGTTCTGGAAAGCAAGTCGTCAAACCTGGGTATAATCCAATAGTTTGGGTTATATGCTAAGTAATAATAATATCAAAAACATGTTTGATATAAAAAGCAAATAGTATTTTCAAATTGAAATAGCAGTGTAAAAATGTTTGATTCAGTGTTCAAAACAGTGAAAATAAGCATAAGTGTTTTGATTATGGATTTGTCCAAAAACATTTTCCTTCAAATATATACACACACACACACACACACACATACATGAGCTGAGCTTAACATGAGACTATAGTTCATTAGTCCCCCCAAAAACTTTTACCATGGGCATTATTGCAAGATTCATGAACTAAATTTCTGCATCAGCAGTAGATACCATACTCTAAAGCATATATATGGGCTGAGCTTAACATGAAACTATGGTTCATTAGTCCCCCAAAAAGTTTTACCATGGGCATTATTGCAAGATTCACGAACTAAATTTCTGCATCAGCAGTAGATACCATAATCCAAAGTGCTAGAGCCACAACAACAAAGAGAAAGCTAAACAATTTTCAACTTATACTCAAGTTACACATACGGTTTTGCTGCAATACCAACATTTGAACAAATGCGTTACAATACCAGCACATCAGAACACAGCATTAATAATAGTTTTAAATGGTAACGACACAGAGTTTAAAAGGGAGACAGGAAACAGGCAATAATTCTCCACACCCTCGAGCGTATCCGTTTTCAAGCTAACCAGAATACATAAACATAAATTATTAAACACAAATTTACTAAATGATAACCCTAATTTGAATTGTTTCACAGATTTGACTAACATAAAATGGTTTAAAATTTCAATTAAAAGAAATGAAAGCTGAATAGAGAAAATCTAGCTCTAAAGGGATTTAAAGACGGAGATCATACCTTAAGTTAAGAGAAGATGAGTCCTGGATACAAGGCAGAGGGTGAAAAGATATACTATCGTCGTAGTTCTATGAACAAAAAAGAAACGCCATGCGCCATAAAGAAAGGTTAATGCTGTGTTTTCTAAACGGGAAATTTTTACATCTGGCCCTTGACGTTTGGAATAATTGCCGTATTTGTTAAAAAATATATATATACACGTAACCTCTTATTATTTTTACTTGCTTCAAATTACTGTTAAATACAGATTATCCCTTTATGTTTAGAAAATAATAAACTTGTCTCCGCGTCTATGTTTTGACAATAATTAACTTACCATCAAATGTCTTAAAAAATATTCATTAAGATCCCAAACTGTTTATTGCTATATTCCGTTAAATTTTAACATCAGAAAGATGATTGAATTTTTTTTTAAAAAAAATTTAATTAATAAATAAAAAAGAAAGGAATAACTCAGTCTTTCTACTTTCTAATGAATGAGTAATAGTCATAATTAATTATAATTACAAAAATAATCTCATTAGTTACAAATTCCACCCAATTTTATAATAAAAATACTATAAAATAAAAAAAAAAGCCATAATTATTATCTAATATATAAAAATCTCTTTGATTTAATTATTATCTAAAATTTAAAAAAAAACAAAATTATGTAACAAAATGTATTTGTTAACAATTTCATTATTTGTATTTTCAAAAATATATTAAAGTGAGAAGATAATTTATGATGTTTTTATGTTTAGTAATATTATTAAATTGGAGACTCCAAGGAAGTTAAATAAATAATAAAAATAATGTTTTTGATGATATTTTAAAATTTTTAAAAATATAAAATCCGTAATATATTGAATATGATAATTTTACTTAAATTTTATTTATAATTAAAATAATTTAAAAAGATTCATATATGTTATTGCTTTTTTTTTTCCTTAATGTTCCATCCCATTGTCATTTCTTAATGATAATTCTTAATTGAATACGAGAAAATAAATATTTTTAATTTTAAAAATTACTTTTATTATTTTATGGCATAAATTTTAACTAGATTATAATTACTAAATAAAGTGACTTATTTTTACAAATTTAAATGCTATATTTATCTCTTAAAAATATGCTAATTAATATTAATTGATTCAATTGACAGAAATTTTATAAAATCTCAATATAAATAGTTTGAACCGCAATTATATGTTATTAATAAATATTGTTGTCAATATACAAAATTAATACCCAAAGTAACACAAGAGTGTGATAAAGAGTCTATTGCTTATAAGTTCACGTAAATCTCGACTTTTTGAAATATTATTATTTTTTAACTTTTAAATCACAACTGCTATCAAATAAAGTTAGTAATTATTTAGTGTAAGTGTTTAAATGGTTAAAATTAACTATTAAGTAAAGAGACATGATAATCAAACACTGTAATTATTATAATTTCAAAGTTAAATAGAAATACAAAAATCTCAATCTTTCCATATGCACAATTGAATTAAAGGTGCTAATTATGTGCATTTTGGTCAAAGTAGGAACTAGATTGAGAGTAGAAGACTTAACAAGAATAAAAATTGTTTGTGTTAGATTTTGGGCTTTAAGGGCGTGTTTGGTTTCCTGAACTAGTTAGTATTATTTTACTATTCAAGATTAAAATTGAATAATCTAATGTTTGGTTACGAAACTGAAATAAACTGTAGTATGTACAAAAGCAAGGGAATACAACAAAAGTTAACACATGCAATGTCGAGAGCGCGCTTAATTAAATTTCGGTGGCTTACACCGTCCATCTCTATTTCTCGTACCTAATATTTTATTGCTGATTGCCGATATGGGAAGGCTCTGCCTCAATAAGTTATTGAACTGGGAAGACACATGCTTCCATCACTAATATGCTATCCCACCGAAACAAATTGCGCAAAAACAAGAAAAAGCAAAAACAAGAAAAAGAGCATCATTTTCCTGTTCTTGCCCTGAGATTCCTGTGTGTCCTTATCTTCCAATTCATTTCTCCATTATTTACTCGCCTCCACTTCCTCAAATAGTTTCATAATTGACCAGTTTTTCTCTTTCCCATTTTTCTGAGACTCTGATATGGCCACCCTTCTTCAGCCATTTTCAACTCCTCCTGCAACTAAGGTTCCCCAATTAATCCGTACACCAAACGCTTCATTTTTCTCTTTTCTGGAAGCCCGAAACTCGCCTTCAAGAAAGGGTACGCATCACAGAATTCAGAACAGCAAGTTTGGCAACTTTATGGAGTTAACACCCGAATCGAAACAGGAGTTTTTAGACTTTGATCTGCCCCGGTTTAGCCCGTCAGATCGTTTTCGATTCGATGTGATCATCATCGGCACCGGACCGGCCGGCCTTCGTCTTGCCGAGCAAGTATCACGTTATGGGATCAAGGTATGTTGCGTTGATCCTTCACCTCTTTCTATGTGGCCTAACAATTATGGAGTTTGGGTTGACGAGTTTGAAAGCATAGGACTTGAAGATTGTTTGGACAAAACTTGGTCTATGACTTGTGTTTATATTAACGATCACAAGACCAAGTATTTGGACCGTCCTTACGGTCGTGTTAGTAGAAAAAAACTGAAGATGAAACTTGTGGAGAATTGTGTTTCCAATGAAGTTAAGTTTCACAAGGCTAAGGTTTGGAAAGTAACTCATCAGGAATTCGAGTCTTCGATCATTTGTGATGATGGCAATGAGCTTAAAGCAAGCTTAATTGTTGATGCTAGTGGTTTTGCAAGCACGTTCATAGAGTATGATAAACCCAGAAACCATGGATATCAGATTGCTCATGGTATTTTAGCTGAAGTTGAGAATCACCCATATGATTTAGACAAAATGGTTCTCATGGATTGGAGAGATTCGCATCTAGGAAATGAACCTTACTTGCGTGCTAGCAATTCTAGACTTCCAACTTTTCTCTATGCCATGCCGTTTGATTCTAACTTAATATTTCTAGAGGAAACTTCTCTAGTTAGCAGGCCAGTATTACCATATAAGGAGGTTAAAAGAAGAATGGTAGCGAGGTTGAGGTATTTGGGAATCAGAGTGAAAAGAGTTATAGAAGATGAAAAATGCTTGATCCCAATGGGAGGTCCTCTGCCTATAATCCCTCAAAGGGTGATGTCTATAGGCGGCTCTGCCGGGTTGGTTCATCCTTCAACCGGCTACACTGTAGCTCAGACTCTGGTTCTAGCCCCTGCCTTAGCTGATGCAATAGCCGAGTGCCTTGGCTCAACCAGGATGATCAGAGGCAGACCACTTTATCACAAACTGTGGAATGAATTGTGGCCAATTGATAGAAGATGCAATAGAGAATTTTATTCTTTTGGTATGGAGACTTTGCTGAAGCTTGATTTGAATGGGACTAGCAGATTTTTTGATGCTTTCTTTGATTTGAATCCTTACTATTGGCATGGATTCCTGTCTTCAAGGTTGTCGCTTACAGAGCTTGCTTGGTTAAGCTTGTGTCTCTTTGGACACGCCTCAAACTCTTCCAGATTTGATATTGTTACCAAATGCCCTGTACCTCTAGTTAAAATGATGGGTAATATCGCTCTTGAAACTATTTGAAGATTGAAAGTTAATACACAATTTGATTCCTTAAAGTATACGATAATAAAATATCCAGAACTGGTTTCACGATTGGTCTTTTGAGTTATATATCTTGATCATTTATGAATTAGCTTGCAGCTGTGATGATTGTTTGTACTCTGGCTAGCAATATGTGATTTAAACGATTGTGTAGTTCGAAATTATGGTATTTTTTTTATTGTATTTTAAACATAAAGTTAAAAATTTGCTTAGTGATACTAATTTTAAAGGATTTATTTATTTATTAATATTTTATATTTGATAATTTCATCTTATATAATTATAGTTTCAAAATCACAATACCTCAACATCAAACGAAATTTAAATTTAATAATAAATATTAAGATAATAAATTTTAGACCAAACAATTTTTACTCCCAGGAATTGTCTCATAAATTGCTAGAAAATGACAACTCTTGGCCCCAATGTGCTATTGTAGTTTAACTTGTCAAAACCTTACTATTATTACTATAACAAGGAATCTAAAGTCTTCTTTTGCTTCATTAAATTATGCATTTTACCAATATTTTAAAGTATATATTTTAATTATGAGACTCTATAAATTTATAAAATATTTTTATTTAACCGCTGTAAAATGAAACCACCAACAACAAATGCACATGGATGCTCGTGTGCTTGTGAATATGATAGTTGAACTTATCCTTTACTTGGATTGGGAATCGTTGTACCATATAAGAAAATTTTCTTTTTTTTAATTATAATAATAATTAAAAAAATAAAACCCCACCCTATCTTCCTAACATTTAGAAGGTCTGAAGTCCATTGATATTACTGTGCTATCTATTTTTAAGCCTACTTCTCTCACTTATGTCTACCCTTTTATATGTGTAACTTTCCATGAAAATCTTTAGTACTTTTGATGCAATCCTTGTACACCTTTCTAATATAGCATACAAACAGTAGTCTTTTTCTCTTATGAAGTTCATAATTTGTTAAAATTTAGACCAGCAATTCTCTATACAACCAATATAATAAATTTACATCTTTTAAAAAAAATTATATGTTTGAATTTAAACAAAATGCAAATGTCCTACCCTTAAAATTGTTTGTTTTCATATAAAAGATAATCAGTTGTAACAATATTAATGAATCAAGAACAATAACTTGTTGAAAGTTTGTTTTACATACAAAATATAAGTATAAAAAAAATAATTTTTAATTTTATTTTACACAATTAAAAATACATGTAATACTTATTTATATATGTACGTACTGTTACGGAACATTAGATTTTTGTCAAATTCATGCGACGTTTAACTAATGTCAAACTTTCATAACTGAATTAAATAAGTTTTAATTGTTACACGAAAGATGATTTTAAGCACATTAGAAAGTTTAGGAGATTAGATGAAAGTAAAGAAATGCACGAAAACTTAAAGAAAAATATTTTGAATTAAATCAAAAAATTACAAGACTATAAAACTTTACAACTTTTTAAGACTATTTGTGTTTATGATTTGGTGAATGGTTTGAGTTAAGGATGTGAGGCCTATTTATAATTGTAGAGGAATGAAATGAACGGCTAAGATTTACTCTATAAAGGCTACTTTAGATGATCAAAATTTGTTTTCTAATTTTCATGTAAATAGGAGGAAAAATTTAAATTTAAATATTTAAAAATTTCTTCTAATATTTCTCTCCAAAGGAAAGTCATTTATACTTTTGGACCTTCTAACAATTGAATTTTTTTAGGTTTATTTTTATGCCATAAATTGGATTTGATTGAGCTTGTTTTCTGTCTACTTTTAAGTCTCAAGCCCACATTCCATAATATTACGTACGTACATATGTATGTAGGTACGTATATAGATTACACGTACACACATGCACACTTATGACATTATTAAAAAATTTTTAAAAAACTAGCAAAACTTTACGGTGGTTGAATCCCATTTAGAGTATCTTATTATGTTAACTTTAAAAGTAAGTTAAAAAAAGTATTTGACAAATACTAACTCTTAATAAAATATTCACTTTTTATAGATATTTTTTATTTTTTATTATTTCACAGCTACTCTAATTTCAAGGGCATACTGCCTCATTCTTAAACATACTATTAGCTTTTGCTTTGCTTGAAGAATAAGATATTTTTTATTTTTTATTTCAACTAAATAAAAATTACCATACAAAATTTACATAAATAGAACGAAAATGGGAGGACACAAAACAAGAGGCACAATCTTTATACAACTATAAAAAAAAGGACAATATAACATCTCTAGGATAAAATTCTATTACAGGTAAAAGCATTAGCAAAGAATCTTGTTAGCGTTTGTTTTGCTAAAATTATTTAACAAAAATTGGATTGGTGCTAAAAGTTTAAATGGATCTCCATTTTGGGCCATTATGCAAAAATCCCAAATCAAAGCTAAACGCAAAGCCGAAGTATGGCTGCGAAAGTCCAAGCGAGGCAGTCTTCTGCAGCTACTACGGTTACACGAGGCAGCCTTGACCACGTGAGAAACCTTGCAGTGGCCTTGCATTGTCGTGAGATCTATGTTTTTGGTCCTGTCACAACTTCCTTGCTTGCACATCACCGATTGTCCTGCCACTTTCATATTCACAACACCATGGTTGCCCTACTACAACTTCTACAAAAAGGTTGAAATTCAATAGATTGATGGTGACGGTAAAGAAAAGGTAAAGAAAAACTATAAGAAGGTAGGAGAAAGAGAAGAGAAATAGGAAAAAGAAAAGGAGAGAGATTAAAAAAAATATTTATTTTACCTTGAGTAGGTTAACTTTAACTATAGAAGATAATAAAGTGAGAGGTAACAGTGAAGTTACATGTGCATTGAAGATTGTTGATTTAGCTAATCCTTAAAAGTATATAATTTACTTTGACTTTTAGAAATACGACACTGTTAACCCCTAATGGTTGTCCAAAAATTTTTTCTTCGACTTTTTTTTAAGATTGTGGTATTTTTACTATGTTTTAGAATTAAAAGTAAAATATATATGTATATAATAACATTAACTTTCAATAAAATTTATATTTAATATTTAATCTCTAATAATTTTATAAATAACAAATTTAAAAGTGACATCTTTTACAATAATTAAGGGCGAGAATTTGAGTTATTGTATTGTATTAAAATAAACTAATTTCACATCGATATTTAATAATCGTATTAAAAAAATAAATTTAATTCAGTATAATTATTAAATAAGTTGCAATTATGTTACCTATTTAATATTTTTTATTTATATTTTAATATATTTTTAATATTTATAGTAATGTTTTTTGAAATATTAATGAATTTTTATTCTAAATATAACTATTTTTTTAAATACAAAAATTATAAAATAAATTTATTATTTCGTACAAAATTAATACGATATAATTACTCGAACAAATAATTATATCGTAAATAAGTTTATGTATTCAAAATTTTAAATTTAAATTTAGTATAATCATTAATAGTATTTGCCGCATCACGTGAATAATAATTATATTATTTTATATTAATTTAAATTTTTAAATTTGGTGTTTGGTGGTGTGTCAAAATTTCCCAGCCCTAACACGAACCAACATTCATATAATACGACAGTGACAGTGTCCCTAGGTTTATTTATTTAATTACTTCGTTTAAGATAGGTTTTACAATAACAAGCACCATATGCATGATTCACCGAGAGAAACACAAAAGCTTAAACTGAATTTATCGGATAAGCTAGTTGTAGCATCGCTGATCTTAAACATTGATTAGCTAGTTATGCACTGCAATTGGCAGGTGGTGGAAGAAGAGGAGGCCTGTGGATTGGCGGAGGAGGTCTTGGAACTGGAATTAGAGATGGAGGACGATATACTGGTGGACTTATTGGAGGACAGGAGGTTGGCGGCGGGGAAAGCGGGGGCCTCTGGTTGGGTGGATAAGGAGCAGGTCTGCGGATCGGAGGAGTCGGATTGCAATATTCTGGTGGAGGAATAGTGGGTGGACACGTTGGAGGTCTATGAATTAGCGGCGGTGGCCTTACTGGATGAGAATATGGAGGCTTGTGGGTCCAAGGAGAAGGTGGTGATCTTACTGTTGGTGGTGGGGAACCATAAGGTGGCTTGTGAACAGGTGGATGATTTCTACTTGGTGGCGATGGAGGGTGAGGTGGTCGGCTCGGGCATTGATTTGGAGGAGGAAACGGCGGATGGGTCTCATCAGTTGGTGGAGTTGGGCAAGCGACTCTCGGAGGTGATGGTGGTGGAATCGGAGGTGATAAATATACCGAGGGTGATGGTGAAGTTGAGCAAGGCGGCGGTTGACGTCTCGGCGGCGTCCGCTGGAGGTGGTGGTAGGGAGTAAGTTGTGGTCGCGAATATGTGCAAGGAGGTGATCTATGTGGCGAACAAGGTGGTCTATGTGCATGCGGCTGTTGTGGTCTCGATGGTTCCTGTGGAGGTGGGTTAGCCATGCCGAGTGGCGGACACGGCGGAGGATTTCCGTAACTTTTTGGAGGGGATACACCATACCGGTTGAGGTAGTTGGATATTCTGTCACCTCCTGCTGGAACACCATAGCTGCACAAAATGCTAACCACAACAATAAGCAAAACTAACAATGTCCCGAAGGAAATCACTAACATGGTAAGCTGAAGAAAACAGGCAGCCGCGGAGGATTTGAGCCGAAGAATGATGAACATTTAAAAGCTGATTGCATTGGATCTAAGTGAAGTTGACGAACCAAGTGTCAGGTTTAAGAATGTCAGTTACAAATCGTGTCAAAACTGGTCTGACTGAAATATTGTGGATGTTTGTGCCTAGTTTTTCAACTCTCGTAATATTTGCTCAGCGCAAGAGTCAAATTTGCCGCTTAGAAACGGTTCCGATTGTGATTTTCTTTTTTTTTTTTTTGGGTTGTCTATCAATTTATACTTGCAGACTGCAATAACCAAATGGCTCAACCTTAATTGGTAATTACAACTTTAGCTTAAAGATTATCTAGTAAGTGCTTGGTTTTTTTTTTTTTTAACTGGGTCAATGGCAAGAATTAAAATTGGCATAATTAGGATTTTTCCGTTTGTGAGCGATTACTAGTGAATAGCAAATAGTGGTACAAGAACTTATTTTCTATGTCCCAAAATATAGTTTTTTAACCCATGATTAATGCACAGCAAATTAAACACGAGAGAGATATAACTGATACAGTAATCAATATACACTGAATTTTAAGATCATTATTGTAGTCTAGTTTGAGACAATGGGGCACTCAACATGTTATTATATGTATATACACAAAAATCTATCAATCCATATAGATAATTTTTAAAATCACAATATTACAAGTTATGTGTGATAAAAAATCAATGAGTTGCAATCAAAATTGAGTATCGAATTGATAAATTATGAAGTATAAAAATATGTAGTTAATCTAGGAAAAATGTTAAAAGTCTAAGAAGCATTTGAACTAATAGAAATAAAGAAAAAAAATTCTATAAATTAATAAAATAAAAGCTTCCGATATTATTTATATATGCACATTTGAGTTATTGATTTTTATTTTAAAGAGGCCCTTTTAGTGTAGATTTTAATGTTTGGTATCGTTTTAAAATATGTACAAGAAATGTAATAGTAAATCGCTATTTTTTTCTGTTTAACTAATTGGATAAAAATATTAATTATATTTGACGTTTAATTTTTAATTTTTTTATGTCTGTTGATTATTAGCATTATAATTATGAACATGAAAAAGAATAAAAACAATATAAAACATTATTAATTTTTAATAATTACTATCATTCAAAGAGAAAGCATAAAAAATGATAGACTTCAAAAATTAAATTATAATTTGATAATATAAAGTAAATAACTTTTTGATTTTCTTTTTAATATATTTGATTTAACATAACTACGTCCTTCGTAGCATCAACATGATATGATATGCATAATCAACAAATAATAGCTGAAGAAATGAAATCAATTTGAATTCGAGTTGTTAAAAAAACCAAAAATTAAATCTAAAAAATTTCAAAGAAAATAATATTTGAAATTCAAAATTAATTATCAAATTAGAGAATGAATATTGACAAGTAAAAGGTCATTGATCCTTTGCATATACCATAAATGTTCAATTAGATTGGAAATATTATATATTCAAAGAATTAATTAAAAAAATTTTCTAAAAGACTCAAGACTTTGTATCATGAATTTAGGTGATGGTTGATATTCTCGATTGTTGAGTTGGAAATTATAAAAGAATATAACAATTCAAATAAAAAAAATTAGGTAAAAATCCAAAACGGGCCTGGAAAAATAAAGGCCTGCATTTCAGACTTCAAGTAAAGTCGGTCTTGGTTCCCTCCCAACTTGCAGTTGGCTGTCATTACACTCCCTCTCACCTCTACAATATAAAAAAGCGCATCGCTTGCACGTGTTCCTCTTGAATTTGCTTTATTTTTGTACTAGGGTTTCGTCCGTAAGCCATGAGGCCAATAAGGCTTCCGGAACCGCCCAGCCCAACTATGGGTGTGCCGGAGATCTTTGCAGGCGGCGCTTATAACGTCATCAGACGGGCTGTTGTCATTGGAAACGGGTTTCCGGGTTCCGAAAATCAGAGCATCGGGTTGGTTCGGGCTCTTGGGCTATCTGATAAATATGTTTTATATGTGAGTTTCATATATAGATCTCAAAACTTATCTTTTGCTATTTGTTTCGGGTTTACAATTTGTATTTCGTCGGAAAGTTGTCTTATTGTTATGCGCTCTCTTGGAAAATAAGAGCGACGGACTGAATTTAATGGTATCGGTGTTCGCGTTACTTTAATTGGGACAAAAGTATATTAGTATAAAATTTGAAGGCAAAGTTGTTATTTAGCTAGCTATTGCTCTTTTTTTTCCTTCATTTTTCTTAATAATGTTTTTGATTCATTGATATTGACCTCATGTTTGAGGAGTTATATGCATGTAAAATTGTTGTTGAAAATTCCTTGAAAGTTTAAATTCTCAAAATTAGGATCATCACGCTAATATGGGGAACGATGTCAGGAGTGATGGAGGCCAAGATGAATATGCTTGGAGTTTTTTTAAGGGGGAGTCGAGCCTATAGTTGAGGTGGTGAATTTCATTTTTGGTTAACAAATCCACTTTCCCATAGCGATGTGTATCTTCGAGGAGCACAAGTTTTGATAATGCATATTACTTTGCTTTATGATGGTATCAGTTATGATGGTACAATTATGCCTGGGGTGAAATGTTGCTGATAGGAGAGATGGCTAATATTGTGGAGTGGCTATGGATAGTTAGGACTCTACACATATGCTATTAATCCCTTTGTCTTATACTTAACAGCTTTTTCAAGACAAAAGTGGTATGGGATCTTTAGTAGATTCTTAAGGATGTTGGCTTTTTTTGAAGGGAAGTAGTTTCCAGACTGTAGGAAGACTAACATTTATTAAAAATTGGGGCTCTGAGCGTGGCCTTCTTTTGCATTTGTTTGTTCATGTTTCTGTCTTCTCTAACAAAGAGGCTAGAGAAGCTGTAAGGGGATTTTCTTTGGTAAGGGATGAACAATTACTAGTAATGCTTATTTTAGGGGGAAGAACGGAAGAAATATGCTTAAAGTTAGCAGGAATAATTGGGGGTGAGGAAGTTAGGTGTCATAATTGAGGGGGCAAGAAAGTTGGGTCTAACTAGTGGGGCATTCTTGGTTTAGTGATTGTTATGCATGTAGTTAAGAGATATAGATTGTGGTGAAGTATGGGGGTGTAAAGTATGGGGAAGTTAGTGGATGTGACATACTATAAAGGTAGAAGGAGCACTGAGTGGTCTATATGTTCAAGAGCATTTGGTGGTGGTTGGAGGAAAGTTTTGAGTAACTCATCTGTATAACTCTTGGTTGGGAACTAATGATTTGCTAAAACTATAATAATGATCGGATGATTTATTGGTTTGTTTTGATGTTCTAGTGAATGAGGCTAACTTCTTATTTGGTTTGATGGGGTGTGAATAGGAACCCTCTAAGTAAGTGCTCCTGATGTTTGTCATTGTTGTTAACCATCAGGCAACAGTTGCCAGCTATATGGGGTAGGTAAAGAGATCATTCATTGATTGATATTTATTCCATTGCAGTTGAATGAGGGAATTCTGTAGGGTGCATTTGTTCCCGGTATAAAACATGGGAATGGACTAATTCATAGGATAATAGTTTCAATCTCACTTTTGGGTTTCTAATAAGGAAACTAATTGGTTATCCAAGCATACCAATTATGCCTACATATATGGGATATTAATTATACGGATTCAAAAGGGACAAACCCTCAATGTGGGGGAGGAAACATTGCATCACTGGTCCCATAAAATGCTTTTATTTTAGTGAAGTGCATAAATAAATTATTCAGAATTATTAAATGTAATCAAACATTCACCAATTTACCATTTTATGCAGAGATGGAAAATTCATTTAGGCAATGAAACTTAGATTTCAGGGCTAAATGTTGATGTGAATAGGCTTCATTCAATAAGGGAACTGGTTGATGTGAAATTTTTGTTGTTTAGGGAACAGACTTGCTAGGTATGAAGGAAATCACAGCAAACCTTGCTTTTCATGGATTTTAATTGATAGTCTACAAGTTTCCTGTACCTTCAACTTAGAAATTAAAGATATTTGAAGTACTTCAAAATATAAAACTTTTAAATTCAACTTGGGCCTGTTGATCAGCCTCAGCAGTGTCCGCAAAATTCTGGAAATTACTTAACTGACAAAGTCTGCATATGAACTTGATAAAAGTTAAGAAAACTGAACCAGTGGCAAATGAACCAAAGAAAACATGCAAAACTTAATTGACAAAGTCAAAATTAATTACCTTCCTGAATTACATCAACATAATTATCATCATTCCAAGTCAAAGCTTGGGTGTCTCTTATAATTCATTGAAATTTGATGCTGATATCCTCCAACTATTTTACAGGATAATTTTTCATTTCTAGCTGTAGTAGTAATTAATTATCTCTGAGTTTGTTTATACTTATGCTGATACAATGTGCAGCGAGTTACAAGGCCAAGGGGAGGAATAAATGAATGGCTCCATTGGCTCCCAGTTTCTCTTCACAAAAAGTTAGATAATGTCATTAGGCAAATTTGTGGTTACTCGCATCTTTTGTTGAAAGCACGAGGGGAGAAAATTGTGCCTCAGTCTTTGCAAAATGGTGGTAGTGCAGGTTTGTCATCTGTACTTGAGGCTAATGTGAAGCAGATCATGTCTATGGCCCGCGAAACTTATGAAAAGTACGTTCTTTTCCGAAAATTTGTTACTGAAATGATTTTTTTTTTTTTATAATTTTGGGTGCAGTTAAGTTGTGCATTAAGATGGGCTTAAGGTTGAAACCAATTTTAGGCTTGGTGGAGCTAAGAAAGTAGTATACTGCTTCTCAAATTTTGTGTTTGGTTTGGCACTACTGGGTTAAAGTAAAAAGAGGCCCCCTTCTCCTAGAAGTGCCTCTATGCCAGAGATTCTGAAAATATGAAAATATGTTGTTAAACATCTGAAAGAGAAAAATAGAAATGAGAGACATGTTTGTCATAATTTGGAGGACTGTTAATAAGTCTTTGCAGGCAAACAGTAAGATTATAATTGAAAACAGGGTGTTTTAAAATACAGTTCTTAATGAAAACTATTTTCAGACGGTTAGCCAAATCAGTTTTTTACTTGGGAAAACAACAAACTATTTAAAGGGAGAAAATTGTTTTGACACAGACAACTAAATATAGACCCTTATATATCCATGAGTGGCTAGCCGAATGGTTAGGCTTGTGGTTTGCTTCCACACAGTCTGGGATTAGATTCCATCATGAGTACCTACGTGCTCAAAGACCATATATTCCTGTTTCCCAAGGATGGTAGGGTTCTGCAGGGCCCGCAACTTCAAACTCAGGTTCATTAAGTGGTTTTGGAGGATTTCTAGATTATCAAAATAATTTTTATATATAAACTTTATTTTACTCATTGGTACTATTCAATACTACAGTCAGATGTACCCTAAATAACAATCAAAGATTTGCATTCACCGAGGATAAAAAAGATGTCTCTCATTGTAACATTCATTGTTCACCTTTTTTACTTTTTTACTTTGGTGGGTTATGAAACCTGACTGTGTGGTATTATAATGCTTGATTTTGTCCTGGAATCATTTCATTCTCATTTATATATATGAATGGACATTGAATTAGTTTCCCTAAACTAGATCTATCATTTTTTCACCTCAAGATTCTGAAAGCTGGCTTTCTGTTTCGCTGCAAATTAAAAATGGTTTCAATGAATTTTTTCAGGGATGGTCCTTTATTGGTAGTTGCATCTGGCCGAGATACCATTTCTGTCGCAAGCTCTATAAAACGTTTAGCATCTGACAACGTCTTTGTTGTTCAGGTTTGTTACTTGCTCCTTCTAGTTGTGTACTTGATTCTAAGCTACTTATTGAAATATTTGTGTAAACAGTGCTATTTTGAGATTTTTATTTGAGTTAAATAATCTTGAGCTTTTTAATGTTTTTTTCCCAAATAAGGACAGTTTGTCTGTTTGTATCAAACAGGCCTTTGACCATTATTGAAATGACCAAATTACCCTTATAATATGGGATTTGACCATTGCAATGCAAGTGTCTGTAACTTTAACACTGAAGGATATTTTGGTTATTTCAGTAGGGGTCAAGCGTCAATTTATGCAAATGAACTATGTCCTTATTTGAGAAATAATAAAAGATTAAGGACTTGCATGTTATTGTACCATTGTTTTATACACAGTATCTATTAACCTGTATCTTCTTATTTCAATTAACCTGACATGGATTATCAAAATGATTAACCTTATATAAGTTTTATGTTATAGTTATGTACATAAACTATTCATACAAAGACTTGTATGCAGACTAATAGAAGAGTTAAAATGGAAAAACAAATTAAGTAAACTAGAATAGATGATATGTCAATTTATGTACAAGAATCTGGTTACAAATTTTATATGTTTATGCAATTAGACCATGGAATTTGTTAAGGCATAATAGTATCGTTTGATATTTTACACTTTTCATGGTTTATTTTTTAAAATCCAAGTTATATTCGTATTCAATGTAAACTTTCTGGGTGATGGAATAAATTTTTTAATTTCATATATGATGCTATTGAATTTATTTACCGTACTCAGTGTTCTTTTGTTCCTGGCCAATAAAGGGGTGGAAAATGACTAATAAAAGAAATGAGCTCCATTTAGAATTTCATACTTCTTTATATGCTTTCTGAACACTTCAACCAATTTTGAAATCTAGAGTTAAAAATTGTCCAAAATGCCTTTACAAATTCTTGTGTACCCTTCTCGTTACATATCTTGTTTTATCAAGAAAACTTCTGTTTTAATGCAGAGCAAGTAATCTTTCTTGTTGCTAAATTTTCTTCATCTTTGATCTTGTTTGGCTTAATATCAAACTTAAACCCAATGGTCCCAGCATAATCAATGACTGATCTCATATCTCCAATTGTGTGGAGATTTTAAACACACAGATAAACCACATGCTTAGGCACCTACACACGCTTCTTTATAAGGTCAATTAAAATGCACTATCTTTCATGTGCAGTGAGATATAGGTCTTTCAAAGGGTTCTATAAGTAACTTTATGGAGCTCGTTGTAACTGTGCTGTATATCCTAATAATTTCCTTCTTAATAGCTTATATAACTGACTAGATGGTGCTTTTGGTTCCTCTTCATCTTGTGGGAGTTTGATTTCTGTAGAAAACAAAAGCACTTATCTCTTAATATTATTTTTGCTTCCTTTCTTGTTGAGATAATACTTTATATTGTTACAACCAATTGTAGGAGTAAAAAGGGAAGCAATTATTGAACTTATGTTGTTATGCACATGAATGTGGAATAAAAATGATATGACAATGGGTGTGCACATATGTGTAGGTTCTCTTACTTTCTTCCCCTTTTTTTCCCTCCAAAATAAATAAAGTCTCAAGTTTGTTTTTGTAATTTGATTAATGGCTTAGGTTTTATCTTTATCTTTTGGCAGATACAACATCCCAGGGTGCATTTGAATAGGTTTGACTTGGTGATTACCCCTCGTCATGATTATTATCCTTTGACTCCTGAAGGACAGAAGCAGATTCCTCAATTTCTTCGCAGGTGGATAACTCCGCGTGATGCTCCTGATAGCCATGTGGTATGTTTTATAATTTTATACATTTCCAGAGGTTTGCTTTATTTGAGAAACTCTAGCATTGGTGAAATGGTATATTTCTTTATAATATTTAAGGTTGTGATCAATGTTGTGAGCTTCTAAATTCAGGTCCTCACGACGGGATCTTTACACCAAATTGATTCTGCTTCACTGCGCAGTGCAGCCAGTGCATGGCATGATGAATTTGCACCTTTGCCGAAGCCTTTAGTTGTGGTTAACATCGGCGGGCCTACAGGTAACCTGTGATGCTTGATCTGTAGAGGATTTGAGGATGTGGATTTAATAACTGACTGTGATTTGCTCTGAAATTCACCTATCTGGGTTCTAATATGGTTTCTTCTTATTTTGCATCTTAGATTAATCTTATTGAAGAATTAGTTGGTTTGTAATAGTTAAACATGGTTTATATCTTACCTATGTTCTGTAAGCATCTTATCTGTGTTTGTTAAAGCTGTAAGGTTTCATTTCAGAAAAGTCATAATAATCTCCTATGAGCTTTTGGCAGACTATTCCTTGTTTAACCATCAGTCATCTTCATCTGCTGTGGAGTATGTTTACTATAATAAATAATAGTAATCTGTCTTAACTAAGCAAAAACAAATCCAATCAAACCTAAGTAAGAAGAGAGAAAATAAACCCTAAACAAATCTAATTCTTTTCACTAAGCCTAACGTATTTGCTTACATCCATGTGATGTTCAACATCATAAATGCTTCCACTTGCTTGGATGTTTTCCAAACTCCAACCATATTGTATGTATAATGATATTGAAAATACTAAATTCTGTCTGGAACAACTGCAATAACGGCAAGACTTAACCTTTATCAAGTTTCATTTGATTGACTAACCTTTATTAACAGCATGACAAATACTAATGCGGATCAAAAACTGGCTGCCATTGGCCAGAAATTTATGAGCCTGTCATTGTGGTTATCATGGTTTGAACTACACAAATTAACACATACATGTAGTGACATGCTTAAGGTGCACCTTATAGAGACGTAACTAAATTTAAGCTCTATATGGATGTTTGAGTTTTGTTGAGTATTTAAAATAATATGCTTGGTTTGTTGTTCATTTTACTTATGAACGTAGGGTATGATGATGCGTTCTCATGTGTGTCTGCATGCATCATGTGTGTTTATATGACCCCCTCAATGCCCAAAATTCTTCACAGGCTGCTGTCGATATGGTTTGGACCTTGCAAAGCAGCTAACAGCCCACATTCTCAGTGTTCTGTTGAGCTGTGGAAGTGTCAGAATATCTTTTTCAACAAGAACGCCTGAAAAGGTTTAACTACATTAGCCAATTTTCGGATTAATTTCTTTAAGGACTAGTACCTTCATCTTATGGTTATCATCTGGACAGGTATCAAAGTTCATCATAAAGGAACTTGGAAATAATCCAAAAGTATACATCTGGGATGGCCAAGGTATCTTCAAACCTCAATTAATTTTGGAAATGTTATTAGTGATCAAACATAGCAAACCAGGAAGGATGTCATATGGTTATTAAATGTGATGTTCTGCAGAACCAAATCCGCACATGGGGCACCTAGCCTGGGCAGATGCTTTTGTTGTCACAGCAGATTCAATCAGTATGATAAGCGAAGCGTGCAGCACTGGGTATGCATGAAAACTCTTACTCCTGTTTTGATAATGATTTAAAGACTAGTTTATATTTTCTATATCTTTCTTGCAGGAAACCTGTGTATGTTATGGGAGCTGAGCGTTGTACGTGGAAGTTTGCTGACTTCCATAAGTCTCTGAGGGAACGAGGAGTTGTTCGCTCTTTTACAGGTTCTGAGGATGTAAGTGACATTGCAATTTTTAAGTAGTCTCCAGCGTTTCTTTTCCTTCCCAAGTTTTTATACCATCCTTATCTTGAGTAATGACTTATGTCATTGAGTTTGATCCCCACCTCTCCTTCCTTCATTAACATCTTGTGCTGATTCTTCCCTGCCCCAGTTTGTGGTATCTGTGTTAAGGTTGAAAAGTTATGTTCATACCATGGAAGTCTCGTCCTTTGTCGTCATATATTCAGTTATTATTACTCCTAAGCAGCAGTTTTTATTTTTTCTAGCACAGCTTTGTGTCAGTTGATATCTTTGGCTGCACTGATTTGTTGGATTTTTTTGCTGGGAATTGATTAGAAAGTCTATATTGCTCTCTTACAGACTTGGCTCAACCCAAGTTTATTAATCAACAATTGTAGAACAACTAGATGAGTAACGAGGCCTCTTTTCCTGGTATCTAAGTATTTCTGTTTATTAATATTTTCAGATGTCAGACAGTTGGAGCTATCCTCCCCTAAATGACACTGCAGAAGCAGCTAGGCGAGTACATGAAGCACTCTTAGAGCGTGGATGGAGACTGCGGCCATAAGTTATCTGTTGATAATTTGTGTTGTAAGCATCCTGTGGAATCAAATTCTGTTTGAAAGGGGAAGTTTTTCAAAAATTGTTGGCCAACAGCACGTGTAGGAGCACGGTCAAGCATTGATAGCCATGTCGTTTGATTCTTTACCCTATGGGGTGCTTCAAACATGATATGCATAGAATAAAAGTCTAGCTTCTTAGTGCGGCTTGTAAAAAGGAAGAGGGGCGGGCATTGTTCTTGCGGCTGTACTTAAACCATAATACAAGTTTGGGTTTGACAGTGTTTTATGTTGTGCTGAAATATACTTTGTAAATGAAAAATTGGTTTACAAAATGTGTGTACAGAATTGAGTTTGATCACACCTAACGAATAAGTCTCGATCAAATGAAGAGCATCTGAGATTTGATGCTAATATCTGTGTTTCTTGCTTTATTTATTTACCATGTATACTGCAAACA
This sequence comes from Swietenia macrophylla, assembly GCA_032401905.1. Taxonomy (NCBI): domain Eukaryota; kingdom Viridiplantae; phylum Streptophyta; class Magnoliopsida; order Sapindales; family Meliaceae; genus Swietenia; species Swietenia macrophylla. The sequence goes on from CP135566.1 coordinate 8,016,816, forward strand.
AATACATAATGTAGAGAGATTTTGCAAAATTATTTCCCTCACCAAGTTTCCTACATCTGACCTGCAGTTCAAGATATTTTGATGTTTTCGGAGTATGACCACAATAACTAGAAATCAGAAAATCAATGGTTGAATTCCTTCACATGTGAGGTCAGATATGAGTTGAAGGTCTGACTGCAGTAGTTTTATCTTTAACTTTTGGAATGTTCGTGGTCAAGTATGGTGGTGCAATCCATAACTAAAGGGGATCGAAGGTTGAATTCCTCCATATTTTAGGTTTGATCTGACTGGAATATTATGGGCTGCATTCGTCTTGTTGCATCTCTTTTAAATTTTTGTTAAGACCAGGTAGGCTAATGGTTAATATGTATGAAATGTGGTCGATGGCTAGCGTTGGAAGTAAAATGCAGTCGGTACTTCCTGGAAAATCGGGACTAGAAAATTATGTTAAACTGCTGGTGCATTTTCATTGGTGACCTTCTTTAGTCCACAAATATTAGTGGGCGGTTGCGGCTGCGCTTGCGGCTGCGCTTGCGGCTTCTACTTCGAATGATGACATACCGTGGATCATTTCAGGCAACCATTCTTTCTGTCTGTATTTACGAAAAAACCAAGTCCGTCTCTGATACGATGAACATGAAACTCCCAAAATAGGTTTCTTCTTTTTCCCTTTTCAATAAAATATTTGAAATTCGATAAAATATAATTAATATGAAAAACTAAGAATCTGTTTAAAAATTAAAGCATTGTAATTTTTAATTTATAATTAGTAAAAAAAAAAGAATCACCAAGATATAGAAACGAGTGATTAATTAATATTAACTGTTAAAGAAAATTTTTATTGCTTTAATCTAATATTAAGTAAATGAGAGTACACAAGCATATCACATGACATTTTATAAATTATTTCCTATAATATATGGATCTATGCCCAAGGAAGAAAATGGGTGTAGATCATATGCATGATTTGATTGGTTATTAAGTTACAAATTCGAATCTACATGGTAGTTGTGAGTCATTTATGCACACTAATGAGCCATGACTCGACATTAATATCTCTAAATTTACCCATTTCTGTTCTGAATTATTCCGAAGTGGAGGAATTTAGCATTCAACAACTCCTAATAAACTGTACAAGAACCCAACATCCATTACTAGAAAATTGCAAAGAAGAACTAACCCCACTATCCAATCCCATTTCTCTTTTCCCCTATGTAACATACTCCCCCACAAGCCATTGCATATCCAGCTCAGATCACCTCAGAAAAACAAGCAGTACAACTCGTTATTTCCTCTTCATCTCTCTATAGCATATTCCTATGGAGTCAGGCCACAATGGCGATGCAATAGCGATCAATGTACCAGAGCCAAAGGCTCAAGCCGATGCTTTCACGGCCACCACAAAAGCTACACCCCAGCCAAGAGGAGGATCTAAGAAAGAAGTCGTGATCTTCGACTTCACTCTGAGACTATTTGCCATTGGTGCGGCTATAGGTGCCACTGCCACCATGGGCACAACTGATGAGTCTCTGCCTTTCTTAACACGATTCTTCCAGTTCAGCGCTGAATATGACGATTTTGGGTTTTCATGTAGGATATCTGTCCTCACTTATTGCTTGCTTGCTTGCTTATCCAATGCTAGGAAATGAACTAAGGTGAAGGACAGCTTACTTATTCCTTCAATGGATATGCAGGTCTTTCTTCGTTGCAAATGGAATAGTCAGTGCATATCTGGTGCTTTCTTTACCTTTCTCAATAGTATGCATCTTTCGGCCGTATGCAGCGGGACCAAGGCTTCTACTTTTTTATCAGTGACACTGTAAGCTCAATACACAAAGATAAACGATAACTTTTTCTTTCTAGATTTTTCATTTTGCAGTAAATGCTGAAACCTAAATCTGTAACATCCTCTTTTTTTTTTTAATATATGTTATATATTTATATATAGATAATAAATTATGTTTTTAAGAATACATGTATTATATAAAAAATAATTAGATATTTTAAAAATAAATTATAAGTTTAGAATCAAATAGATAGAAAGAATTAAATTAAAAATTGAATTAATATTTTATACTAGTACAAATAAAAGAATTAATTTGTGCTTTAAAGTTTTGACATATTTGAAAGAAAGAAAGAGGATAAGAATAAGAGATGAAAATAGAAAAAAGATAAAGAAGAAATAGTAAATTTTCTTTTTCTTATTTTATATTAGTTTTTGAATTAATATTTTACTATTAGTAATAATCAATTTTATTATTTAAATTTTATATAATATAATGATTGGGATTTATTATCAGATTGTAATGTTAGAGTTTAAATTTTCATGATTAAGAAATTAAAAATTTTTTATTTACGAAGAGATAGTTAGAAAAAAATAAAATTTTTACAGAGATAATATTAGAATAGTAACTCAATTGTGAATTTTATAAAATTGTGTGTTTTGAATTTTGTCAAAATTATTTTAAGTGAATAAACTAGATATCTTTAGAGTTATTATAAATTTTATTTGATTAAAAATTATTATGTTTTTAATTTTTAATAATTTTCTAAATCTAACTTTAAGATACAAAAAATTGCTCGTTCTTGTAGAATAACTTAATGACAAAATTATTTTAGTTAACCAAAATATTTTAAAAAATTATGAAATTTTACATATTGATTTCTAATTATGTATAGTTTATAATATTAAAATTTTAGGATAAAATTCTATATCTATAATTTGTTATGAATTTGTGAATGAAAATAGCTCATTGCAGATTTTTATTTGGTAGAATTTGATATTTTGAAAATAAAATTTATTTTGAATGGTTATAATATGAATTTGGATTCAAAAATTTTATGAACTTACTATTTATATGTCTTTATTATTTCTACAAAATTTTATGATTTGAGAATATATTGTATTTTTTAAAAATCAATAATTAGGGGTTACTCATCATATAATATAATATTGTCAAGATAAGTGATTAAATTTGGACTTTGAAAAAACTTAGTTTTATAAGAAGTTTAAGGTCTATTGAGATTATATGTACTCTATGAAAATGTATAAGGGTCTTGTCAATGTTAATTTTTTTTTTCTATTATAGGTCAAAGCACTTAAATTAATTTTTATTGTAATTATTAAAGAATAAATATACTAGACTTTTTTTTAAAAAAATCATAATAAGCTTATTTATATATTTGAATCTATTTTCAAAATATTTTTCAATTATACATTTTTATAAAAGTATTGTTTTAATATTGTTTTATATTTTTATAATTGTTTATAAGTATAGGTGTTATTGTGATTGTGATTGTTTAAAATTGTGTTATTGTAATTACTTTTATGTTGCGTGCATTGATATTTAAGTATAAACATGTACATTATATTTAAAGTAATGAGAAAGTAATTTTCTGGAAAGACTCCCCGATGATCAAGGTGAGAGTGTAGCTTTTATTTTCGAGCAAGATTGTTTATTATTTTTTTTAAGAAAATTATATGCCTGTGCTTATCATACATACGGTATGTCATTGACTGGTAACTTTAACTTATTTAGTAATAAATAATATGTGAAATACTACTAAAAAGTGATTGAAAGGAGATATTACTAGAAAATTTTAAAAAAAACTTATAAAATATCTAAGTGTTATGTAATTTTTAAAACGAACATGATTTCACTTTATACCATATCATATGCATGCATTGTATATAAGTGCAATGTATATAGGTATGTATGTATTTTATGTATATAAAAAAATTAGTATACTTGTTGAGTTTAAAACTCACTATTAAATTGTGATTTCAAATGATTAAAAAATTGTATACTTAGAGGATGGATTTTGTCGAGCTTATATTGTTACTTGGTTTCCTGAGCATTAGGATTTTTGAGAAATTTTCTTATTCTATTATTTAATTTTAGAATTTATTTTAGAAATTTATAATTATTCATAATTAGAAATATTTAACTAATTGATTTATTTATGAATTTTTTATAAGTTAGATAAATTTTTTCATAATTATATACATTTTTGTGTGAATATTTTAGTATTATTTGAACCTTTAAAATTAGGACATTATACAATCTCTTATTCTTTTTTTATCTTTAGGTGATAATGGCTCTTACCATTGGTGTTGCAGCAGCTATAAGTGTGTATTTGGCTTATAATGGGAATTCGAGTGTAAACTAGTTTGCTATTTATCAATAGTTCGATGACTTTTGACGAGACATTAGTTCGTCTGTAATGGCATCCTTCAGAGCAACAACTCTACTCATGTTCCTCATAATGCTATTGCTTTCACTCTTCGAAGAAATTGATAAACATGGAGTGCTACTTTCTCATTGAAAACCATTTGCATTGTGTTACATTTAATCAAACGTGTAGAGTGTTGACACCTAGAAAAGGAAACAAAACAAAACAAAACAAAAAGAAATTGAGAAAATGTTGTATGATGTGGGTTACATTAGTTCTACTGAAGTATAGGGAATTCTGTCATTAGTTTTTTGTTGTGTATTGTTGGCTTTTAGTAATGGATATTGCATGTGCAATCAATGCCACTACATATTTTGTTAAATTTTATTTTTCAGACAGCTTTCTTATCTTCCACTGTTATATGGCTGAGCAATTCATGATTAATAAGAGAAAATATTAAGTAGGATAATTTTATTGCATCAAGATATTAATGTGGGGATTATCTAATTATAGCAAGGAGAAAAAGACACGAGTTGGTCATAAATTAAAAAAGAATTATAATTCTCTTGTAGTTTTTTTTTAATTATTAACTTAATAGATTTTAATACATGATATAAGTAATAATAAACGATTTATTGTATTTTAATCTTTTTAATTTATATTGTAAACTATAAAATTAATTTAAAATTTTAATTAAAATATAATTTAAATTATTTATAATTTATTATACTACGTATTAACATATATTTAAAAGCCAATATAGAAAATATCATGAGAAGATTCTAATCCATATAAAAAAAGTTATTGAAAGTTATCTCATTTTATTTATTCCACTCTTACTTATTTATTTCTTTTATTTACTTTTTTATTTATCACTAATTTATGTTTCTCTCTCTTTTTTTTTAATTGATTGCGCTATCACATTATTGATGTTAACAAGAGATTAAGCTTTTTATGTATTTTTCTTTTCTTTTATTTAGTGATATCTAAGAAAACAATTAATATAATTTTAGTTTATGATATGATAAGATTCTAGTCGTAATAAAGTTAAATGAAAAGAATCCTTTTCAACCATACTTAATTATACTTAAATGACATTTTGAAATTCTTAATGGTTTCTTTAAGGACTTAGTGCCATGCTTGACATGACCTAAATGCTTTATCAACTCAATGGTTAAAACAGGCAAATGAATTTAAAGGCACATCAATGTCTTTTCAGAACTAGATTCTTACTTGGTTCTTACTTTCAAAAATTAATTGTTTATTGATATGAAAGATTGATGCTTGATGAAATAAGTTGCACATTTAAGATAAAGAATGGTATCCTTAAAGTTTCAAAGTTATTAAAGTGTATAAAGAGGAATGGTTTGTATGTTTTACAAGGCAAAGCTATACAAGTGAAGTAGACAATGTAACTGCCAAGAATTCTGATTTGGGATTTGGCACATAAGATAGAGTCACTTGGGTGAAAGGGATCTTGATGAAATAAAAAAGCAACATCTCTTTGATAGCCATAAATTCATACCATTGAAATTTTGTAAAAATTATGTTTTTGGAAAGTACCACAAAGTGAAATTTGGTTCTACATATCATACCACTAAAGATATTTTAGAATACCTTCATTCAGATTTATGGAAACCTACACAAGTCACATCTTCGAGAGGAGTTATATAGTTTTTTTTCTTAATTATAGATGATTATTTAAAGAAAGTATGGATTTTTTTTTGTTTTACTTTTAAAAGTAATGATTAGATAATTAAGAAGTTTAAGGATTGATTAAAACTCATTAAAAATCAAACAAATAAACATGTCAAAGCATTGAGGACAAACAATGACAAAGAGTATTATAGTAAGGCTTTTGATGATTTATGTGAGGTAAAAGGCATACTTATACCTAGAATTGTTAGATTCACCCCTTAATAGAGTGGAATTATTGAGAGGTTGAATAGAATAATTATAAAATAAGTCAGATGTATATTAATTACAGCTAGTTTGTCAAAGTTGTTCTGGGCTGAGGTAGTTACCATTGTTGAATATCTAATGAACATTAGTCCCTCTTCTACATTAGATTTCAAGACACTAGAAAAAGTATGGTTTGGTCATCCACTTAATTTAAGTCACTTGAAAGTGTTTGGATGTATATCATATGCATACACTCATCAAGGATAGTTACATGCCATAGTTATAAAAAGTATCTTTGTGGGATATCTACAAGGACTTAAATGATACAAATTATAATGTAGCATTGATAAAAAATAGAGATAATTTAAAAATGCTAAAATTGAAACTGAAGCACATGAAATAACAATTGAGGAGCCTGATGTTCAATATTATGAATTGACAAAAGACAAAGCCAGGAGAAAGATCAAACCACTTATTAAAATTGGCCATATTGATTTAATACTATATGCCTTGAATAAAACTAATTAGTTTACAAGCACATAACCATCTTTATTATGAGAAGTGGTGAATTCTTTAAAAGCTAAGTAATTGCTTATTGCCATGGTTAAAAAGATAAGTTTTTTACACAAAAACCAAACATGGAAACTAGTTGCTAAGCTAGTAGGAAGCAAAGTTATAGGCTGCAAATGGATTTTTAAAAAGAAAGAAGATAAGATTGTAGGTGGGCCTTTGAAGTTCAAAGTAAGGTTGGTGACAAAGGAGTTTTCACAAAAGGAAGGTATTGACTGTACTAAAGTATTTGCACCACTAGCTAGACATGTGTCAATTAGAATTTTACTTGTATTTACTATTGTTTTAACTTTGAATTAGAGCAAATGGAGGTGAGAACTACTTTTCTACATGAAAACCTAGAAGACAAGATTTATATGGCTCAACAAAAAGGTTTTTATGAACAGTGGTGAAGAAAATAAGGTGTGCTTGCTGAGGAAGTCATTATATGAACTTAAATAATCCCTTAAACAATGGAATATTAAATTTGATAAGTTCATGTTGGGTCGAAAGTATAACATAAGCCAATATGACAACTATGTATACTTTAAAAAGAAGACTTTACAAGAAATGGTTTATCTACTAGAGCATAATGATGATATTTTAATTGTTGCGAAGAACATGGAGAAAATTAATGGTCTTAAGCATTAATTGAGTTCTAAATTTGACATGAAGTATATAAGGGCAGCGAAAAGAATTTTAAAAATTAAAATATTGAAAGATAACAAGCACAAGGTGTTGAAGCTATCTCAGGATTATTATCTCCAAAAGATCTTAGAAAATTTTAGAATGAATTATTCTAAAAAAGTTTAATTGTCATTTGTAGCCCATTTTATTTTTTCAACTAATTAGGTATCTATATTTGATAAAGAGATGAAGTTAAGGACAAAGATGCCTTATACAAATGCTATGGTAAGCATTATGTATGCTATGGTCTACTCAATACCTGATCTAGTTCATTTATTAAATGTTATAAGTAGATTTATGGCAAATCCTAGAAAGTGTCACTAAAAAGTAGTAAAATAGATGCTAAGGTGCATTAAAAAAAGCTTTAAATGAAAGTTGATCTATGAAAATGAAAAGAAATGCAGAAAAGAGATCATAGGCTTTGTTGATGATGATTATGTAGTAGATTTAGACAAAAGGATATCATTATTTGGATTTGCACTTTCATTTTGCAACTGTATGATCATTTGAAAGTTCTTCCATCTACATGTGGTTGCATTGTTTACAATTAAAGTTGAGTACATTATACTGATAAAAGTTGTAAAAGAAGCTAACTAGTTGAAAGACATGATAATTAAGTTATAAATAAAATAAGTAACGGAGGTGTTTTGTGATACCTAGAGTGCTATACAACTCTCAAAGCATCAAACTCATCATGAAAAAATTAAATATATTGATTTAAGGTTGCATTGCAGCAAAGATGTGATAACAAGAGAAGATGTGAAGGTGTTGAAGGTTCACACTTTTGATAATCTAGCTAATATGCTAACTAATCTTAAGTAAGCAGTTTAAACACTGCCTTAAGTTTGCTAAGCATAGAATATAAAACTAGTGATATAACTAAGTTTTGCATGTTTTTAAGATTTCAAGTAAAGTGAAGATTATAAATGTGATTTAAATTATTAAATAAATTCAGTTAGTTTTAGTCTAGTTGAGTAGGTAGTTCAATCAATTAAGTAATTATTTTATCAATTAAAAAGTAGTTAAAGTTATTAGTAATAGTTGGGATTGGTTACATGTTATTTTAAATAGCCATTATCTTATACAAAAAATGATATTCAAATTGAAAAAAAATCAATGTAACAAAAAAAGAAATTTTCTCTTGAATTTATCCCTATTTTTTTATTTTTAATTTTTAAATTATTTTGATAAGTTTTTTTGAATTATATTCATTATTTCTTAATGATTAGATCTTAATTTTTGACATCTACCATATTAAATTCTCTAGTTTGCATATTTTTTTTATATATTCAGAAAATTCTTTAATGTCTATATCTAAATTTGGCATACATCATATTATTGCTACTTTACTTCTAAGGTGTACTTCACTATTTGTTATTTATGCATCTTTATAATTATTAAATTTACTATCATACAGTTAAATGTGTGCTTCAGTATGCAAACCTAACCTTGCATTACCTAAAATTCCTATCATAATTACTCTTAAATAAATAGTTGAATGTTTTACTTTTAATAATTCATTTCTAGCTTTTAATGAATTAAAGTTATTTCTTGATTATTATTATTTGCTTTAACTAACAATTCTTCTTAATAAAGATTAAATGGCTTTTAAAATACTTTTTTTTTAATATACTATTTTCTTTATATAATTTTTTCTTTTTAATATGATTAAAACCTACTTTTAATAATTTTTTTACTTCACTTTCATCTGTAATATCCTTTTTTCTTTCTATAATTTTTTTTCCTTTATTGCTATAGTTTAGAATATTTGTAACTTTTTTGGATAGACTTCTTTCAATATGTCATTTTCTATTTACTAAATATATTGTTAAAATTAACTTTTGGTCCTACAATATGCTTTATGTCTTAATGTTTTCTATATACTTGCGGTGTATCTATTAATCTAATATTTTTTATTTTTATTGCTGGCTTTTCTATTTCTTTATCTAATGAATTTTCTATGTTCTTGATTATATTTTTACTATCATAATCTAGTTTCCCAAATTAACTAATTTCACTTTGTACAAATTTAACTTCATTATCTAAATAATCTATGCAAGTTTTGAAATAATCTAACTTGTTAAAAATTTGTAGTAAAAGTTGAATAATAGTATTAGCTTGTGCTTGTTATAGATTTAAACTTTCACGATTATATATACTATCACTAAAATCTATTGGTTCTATATTATGAATTTTAGGATGTAAAATATTTAAGGCTTTCTGTAGGTTTTTGTTATTCATTCACCAATTAATTTTTTAATCTTTTCTAATTCTTTTAAATAAATTTATTGATATTTTTTAAGTTTTTCTAATTCTCTACGTCTTGCTAATATCTCTTTTCTATTTGCAGCTTAATTTTGTTATTTGATAAGATTTTCAAACAAATGTTTAAAATAATATAAATTATTGCTTAGTGATGTTGACTTTTCATTATAAAAATATTCTATTATTTGATTGCCATTGTTATTATTTGTTTTTAAATTTCTACCTAAATTTGTTAGTAAATCTATAATAAAATTTAATTGATATTTTTTTGAATGATGAATATGCTTAAATTCTAAATTTTCTTTTTGAAAATTGCAAATTCTTTTAAAATTTTTACTGACTTTGGACTTTATTTTTCTATTTTCACTTAATTCTAAATATGAATATTCTAACTTTTTATAATTCATAAACTATTGTCTTGCAAAAACAAAATCTAAAAAGTGCTTAATTTGCATAATTTCTTCTTCTATTTCTAATAATCTGTCTTTAATATAAAAAATTTGTAAATAATTAAAATCATAAAAGTCTAAAGCTTTTAACATTCTAACTTTTTGTCTTACTAGATTTCTTAATATATGATTTAAGAAAAGGTAGGTGGTGAATATATTCAAGAGATAATAATGACAAATGTATTATAATCAAAATTAAAAGTTCAAATTGAGAGAATATTCCGATTAAGCTTGGAATTATCACCACAAAATTAAAATGCTAACCATATGAGGATGGAGAATTAACTTATAAAGTAGAGATTCATGTGTGCAAAGGAATTCTATGTGTTTTAAAGTGTACTTTATCATAGTATTATTGAGTCGATAATATGTTTTACAATTTTGAAAATTATTTATAACACATTCTATCACTCATGAGATATTTATCTGTCAATTTTTCTTCAAATATTTTACTCAGTTTTTTCATGAATCCCTTATTAATTCAATTAAAATAATTGTTATTTATAACCCGTTCTACTGCCCATTAGATATTTGTCCATCAATTTTTTTTGAAGTGTTTTACTTGGTTTTTCATGAATCCTTTATCACTTCAATTAAAATAAATAGGGGGCATTGAATACTGTGGCCAGATATCATAATTGAAATAAATATTTAACTCGATCGGTTATTAATTAAAAACATAGTCAATGTTTGAATCTATGCAGTAGTTGTGAGTTATTTATGCACAACAATGAACCATAATCGTTGATTAACTTAATACGATAATAATAATAATAATAATAATAATAATAATAATAATAATAATAATATCTCTAATCTACACATTTCTATCCTCGATTTTTCCTAAGTGGAGGATGTTAGCATTCAGCAACTCCTCCATAACTAAACTGTACAAGAACCTAACATCCATTTAATACAAAATTGCAAAGAAAACTAACTCCATTATCCAATCCCATCACTCCTTTCTCTGTATAACATACTTCTCCTCCAGCCAATATATATCCACCTCAAATTACTTCGGAAAAAAAAAAGCACTACAACTCCTTATTTCTTCTTTATCTCTCCGTAACATATCCCCAATGGATTCCGGCCGCAATGGCGATGCAACAGTGATCAATGTACCAGTACCAAAGGCTCAAGCCAATGGTAAAGGAAAGGCTCCAGCAACTTTCATGGCCACTACAAAAGCTACACCACACCCAAGAGGAGGATGGAAGAAAGGCGTCGCGATCTTTGACTTCGTTCTGAGACTATGTGCCGTTGGTGCAGCTTTAGGTGCTACTGCTACCATGGCCACAGCTGATGAGACTCTGCCTTTCTTCACGCAGTTCTTCCAGTTCGAAGCTGGATATGATGATTTTGAGGTTTTCCTGTAAGATATTTAACACCACTTATTGCATGCTTGCTTGTTTTCTTATCCAATGCTATGGCATGAATTCAGGTGACGGACAGCTTACTTGGTACTTCTATGGATGTGTAGGTTTTTCGTCGTTGCGAATGGAATAACCAGTGCATATCTGGTGCTTTCTTTACCATTCTCTATAGTATGCATCGTTCGGCCGTATGCAGCAGGACCAAGGCTTCTACTTCTCATCTCTGACACTGTAAGCTTAATGCACAAAGATAAACGATAACATTTCCTTTCTAGATTTGTCATTTTGGCCTAAATGCTGAAAGCACAATCTCTCATTCTCATAATATCTTCAGGTGATAATGGCTCTTACCATAGGTGCTGCAGCAGCAGCAGCTGCAATTGTGTATTTGGCTCACAATGGGAATCCAAGCGCAAACTGGCTTGCTATTTGTCAGCAGTTTGGCGACTTTTGCCAGGGTACTAGTTCGGCTGTGGTGGCATCCTTCATAGCAGCAACTCTACTCATGTTCCTCATAGTGCTTTCTGCTTTCGCTCTTCGAAGAAATTGATGAACAAGGAACCCTACTTTCTCGTTGTATATCATTTGCACTGCGTTACATTCATTCATGACACCCAAAAATGAAAATAGAACAAGAATTGTGAAAATGTTGTGGGATGTGGATTGTATTATTCCTTCTTAAATGCAGGGAATTATGTTATTAATTTTCTGCAGTGGATTGTTGGTTTTAGTAGTGGAAATTTCTTGTGCACTGAATGCCTCTGTCTGTATTTTGTTGACTCATATTTTTCTTTCACAACTTTCTTATCTTCCAGGGGCATGCTGCTTGACAATTGGTAATTAATAAAGCAAAATATGATTATTTAAAAAAAAAAAATCTTGACTGTATAAAAATAGTAATAGTAAATGTATAATATAAAAGTTTAAAAGTGTCTTAAAGTAAAAAAAAAAAATGGCTAGTTGCGACTGCCAATCTAGCTGAATATTTATAAAAATTATAAAATACCTTCTTATAATAGATGTATTACACCTCTTATTTATCTCTATATATAAATAAGATTATATATTCATTTGAAAAATGAATATAAAATGCTTAAGAAACGTTATTGAATTTCTTTTTGTTCTATCACTTCTTTATTTATCTTTTATATATATATGTATATATATGAACAAATAGTCTATTAACATGAAAATGGTCAAATTGAGAGAATAGAAGGGAAGATAGTAAAACTTGCAATTATCACTAGATATTAAAATTATAAGAGGATGAAGATTAACTTGTGAAGCTGAGATTAATATGTATACATAATAATGCTACATTTTTTAAATTGTAGTTTGTTGTGGTATTCATCAAGTAGATAATATATGTTATAATTTTTAAAATTATTTATAATACATTTTACTATCCATTAGATAAATACTACATCAATTTTTAAGATCATTTATTACATTTAATGAATACCATACTATTTAGGATAGATTTTAAAATATGTAACATTAGGTCTATGTGTGCATACATAAAGTGTCGATTTTGTGTGCCAAAAAGTCACATTCTTCAATATTTATCTGTCAATCTTCCTTGTAAGTGTTTTACTCAATTTTTTCATCCATCCTTGATTAATACAATTAAGATAATTAGGGAGCATTGAATATTTTTGGCTATTTATAATAATTAAGAAAATATTTTAATTAATTAGAACATATATTATAATTAAATAAATATTAATATGTAGCATAAATAATAATAAATTACTTAGATTGTATCTTAGTCTTTTTAATTTATATTATAAAATATAAAATTAATTTATAAATTTGATTAAAATGCAATCTAAACTATTTATATCATTAATTATATCACATGTCAATATATGATTAAAAATAAAAATAAAAAAAATAAGAAAAGAATCTTAATATAAAAAAAAGTTTATAGAAAGTTTATTTCACTTGTACTTATTCATTTGTTTCTTTCATTCACTTTTTTGTTTATAATTTATTTATTTCTCTTTCTTCTTTAATTGACTAATTCCACCACCTCATTGGCATTAACATAATAAAATTGTACTATCTAAAATTCTTTCAATTAATAACACAAAATATGATTTCAAATAAGGTAGGTCTTGAATATATACAAAATAATAATAACAATAACAAATGCATAATATTAAAACACAAAAGTTCAAATTGAGAGAATATTTTGATTAAGTTCGGAATTATCACCACAAAATTAAAATGCTAGCTATACAGGGAAGAAACTAATGGGTTCAAAATAATTCTACATGTTTTAAACTGTATTTTGTCATAGTATTCATTGAGTAGATAATATATTTTAAATTAGGATCATTTATAGCACATTCTACTACCCATGAGATATTCATCTGTCAAATTTTCTTGAAGTGTTTTACTCGATTTTTTCAAGCATCCTTTACTAATTCAATTAAAATAACTGGGGGCATTGAATACTATGGCTATGTATAGAAATTAAAATAAATGTTTTATTTTATTGGGTAATATATATATATATATATATATATATATGTAGAAGAAAAAATTGCAGTAACCACACTCGAATGTCTAGTCTCTGACGTTAGTTTGTGATGAGGTATTATCACGTACATGCATTGAGACTTTTAATTTGATTGGTTGTTAAGTTAGAAATATTGTCGATTTTTGAATCTATGTAGTAGCTGTGCTTCATTTATGCGCAACAATGAGCCACAAATCGTTGACTAACTTAACATAATAATAATAATATCTCTAATTAACACATTTCTATCCCGGATTTTTTCCGAAGTGGTGGATGTTACCATTCAACAACTCCTCCATAACTAAACTGTAGAAGAACCTAACATCCATATAATATAAAACTGCTAAGAAAACTAACCCCATTATCCGATCCCATTTCTCTTTTCCCCTATATAACATACTTTCCTCTCAAGCGAAAACATATTCACCTCAAATTACTTCAACAAAAAAAGTACTAGAACTCCTTATTTCTTCTTCATCTCTCTGTAACATATCCCCAATGGATTCCGGCCGCAATGGCGATGCAACAGTGATCAATGTACCAGAACCAAAGGCTCAGGCCAATGGTAAAGGAAAGGCTCCTGTAACTTTCACGGCCACCACAAAGGCTACACCACACCCAAGAGGAGGATGGAAGAAAGGGGTTGCAATCTTTGACTTCATTCTGAGACTATGTGCCGTTGGTGCAGCTTTAGGTGCTACTGCCACCATGGCCACAGCTGATGAGACTCTGCCTTTCTTCACGCAGTTCTTCCAGTTCGAAGCTGGATATGATGATTTTGAGGTTTTCCTGTAAGATATTTACACCACTTATTGCTTGCCTGCTTGTTTTCTTATCCAATGCTACGGCATGAATTCAGGTGACGGACAGCTTACTGGGTACTTCTATGGATGTGCAGGTTTTTCGTCGTTGCGAATGGAATAACCAGTGCATATCTGGTGCTTTCGTTACCATTCTCTATAGTATGCATCGTCCGGCCGTATGCAGCAGGACCAAGGCTTCTACTTCTCATCTCTGACACTGTAAGCTCAATGCACAAAGATAAACGTAACATTTTCTTTTTAAATTTGTCATTTTGGCCTAAATGCTGAAAGCACAATCTCTCATTCTCATAATATCTTCAGGTGATAATGGCTCTTACCATAGGTGCTGCAGCAGCAGCAGCTGCAATCGTGTATTTGGCTCACAATGGGAATCCAAGCGCAAACTGGCTTGCTATTTGTCAGCAATTTGGCGACTTTTGCCAGGGTACTAGTTCGGCTGTGGTGGCATCCTTCATAGCAGCAACTCTACTCGTGTTCCTCATAGTGCTTTCTGCTTTCGCTCTTCGAAGAAATTGATGAACAAGGAGCCCTACGTGTTACATTCATTCATGACACCCAAAAAAGGAAACAGAAAAAAATTGTGTAAATGTTGCGGGATGTGAATTGTATTATTCCTGCTTAAGTGCAGGGAACTATGTTATGAATTTTCTGTGGTGGATTGTTGGTTTTAGTAATGGAAATTGCATGTGCACTGAATGCCTCTATGTGACCATGTCTGTATTTTGTTAACTCATATTTTTCTTTCACAACTTGCTTATCTTCCGTGGTATATTGCTTGACAACTGGTAATTAATAAAGCAATATATGATTATTAAAAAAAATAGATCTTGACTGAATAAAAATAGTAATAATAAATGTATAATATAAAAGTTTAAAATTGTTACAGAGTAAAAAAGAAAAGATTAGCTGGGACCGCCAATTTTGCTTAAATATTTTAAAAATATTTGCAAAATACCTTCTTTAAATTTATGTATTACACCCCTTGTTTATGTCTATAAACAAGATTATATATTCATTAGAAAGATGAATAAAAAAACACTTTAAAAAACTTACTGAATTATTTTCTTGGAAAGCCTTCTCCTTTTTGTTTCTCTTTCTTTCGTGCGTGCGTGTGAACAATTAGTTAATTGTTAGTAAAGTAACATCCATACCCGAAGTTACATTTGTCTTAAATGTGATGCATGCCCTTGAAGTAATATATATTCTTAAAGTGTCATTTGTCCTTGACCCGACAAATGCTCCAAAAGCAACACATGTCCATGAAACGATATAAGCCTTTGAAGCAACATATGTCCTTGAATTAACATCTTTTCCTAACTTGGCACAAGTTTTTGAAGTGATTTGTATCACTCAAGTGACATTTTATCCTAAATACACAACTATCTCCAAAGGGTGCTACAATTTAAAAATAAAAAATAAAATCTACAAATTATACATATACCATGATGGATTGTAATGAATTGATCGTTAATAACGTATTTTATTTTACAATAGCTATTGAAATGATGAAAAATGATTATAAATTACAAATTATTAGTGAATGTAGGTAAAGATACGATTGACCTGAGTAAAAAGAAGTAATTCAAGTAGAATTGACTTCTTTTACCAAAGATGAAGTATTTAAACTTGTAGTCTAAATACATGAAGATGTTAAACCCGTATGCAAATAAGTATTGAAAATGTAATAAAAATAATGAGATCACAAAATATAAAGTATGACATTATCAAGGTTTTTCGTAAGAATTTGAAATTAATTTTGATGAAATATATTCTCCTATTATCAATATAATTATAGTTTAATTTGTGATAAATTTGGTAGCTTCAAAATGACTTAGTATGAATTTTATGGATGCAGTGACTTGACGCTGATAAATCTTAAATAATTTAGAATACTTGAAGTATATAAATTAAAGGATAATAGTTTATTCTTATTCAAAACACAACAATCTTTGTATGGGTTGAAATAATTTGGATATATATGGTATAATTGCTTAAGTGAATACCTAATAAAAGAAGGATATATTAATAATCCAATATGCCCAAGCTTACTCGGAATTTGAATTCACAATTGTAACCCTTAAGAAGATAAAAAAAGATATATTTGGTCCGAAATTATTTTATTTTATTCTAATGAACTAACATAAAATTTAGAAGTAATTGATTACATAGATGTTAATTACTTTTTTTTAACCTTATAAATTTTTTTACAAATAAGTTATATTTTCACTTATAATAATATAATAATCTCATGGTAATCCACAAAACAACTTTCATTGCCATTATTTCTAATCATTTTGAGATTCTTACACTGTATAAAACAAGTATAGATTGTATATAGTTGCAATCTATTATTCATCTATCTAAATTGCATGTATTCTGTCTTTTGTTATAAATATTCTAACAAAAATATATAGAAACAATCATGATTAGTAAAAAGGAAAAAGTTGGTTATCACAGCACAATCTTGATAAGTTACCATCCAAATATTTGTAAAACATAATTGAGATAACATATAAAATATCTATTATACTCATATGTTTTTCTATAAATAGGATTGCATATTCCTATGAAAAATGAATAAAAAATGCTTAATAAAGCTTATTGAATTTCTTTCTATTCTATCACTTCTTTATTATATATATCTATATGAGCTAACAGTCTATTTACATGAAAAAGGTCAAATTGAGAGAAAATAGTAAACCTTGTACTTATTACCAGAAATTAAAATTGTAAGGGGATGAAGATTAACTTGCAAAGTTTAGATTAATGTATATAAATATACATAATAATGGTATATTTTTTAAATTATAATTTGTTGTGGTATTTGCCAAGCAGATAATATATATTATAATTTTTTAATTTATTTACAATACATTTTACAATCCATTAAATAAATACTACATTAATTTTGAGATCATTTATTACATTTAATGAATAACATATTATTTAGGATAGATTTTAAAACATGTAATAATTTGTCAAGAAGTCACATTCTACTATATTTGTCTGTCAATCTTTTGTAAGTGTTTACTCAATTTTTTCATGCATCCTTCTATTAATTCAATTAAAATAACTAGGGGCTATTGAATATTGCAGCTATGTAAAATAATTAAAAATATATATATATTTTAGCTAATTAGGACGTGTGTGCGCACGCGCCCATATGTATGTATGTATGTGAATGACAGCAACTACACTCGAATTTCATCATATTCTCTAAGTACCACTATCTGTCTTTGATGTTAACTTGTGTCCGTCAAGTTATGCGGTATTTTCACATACATGCATTGAGATTTTTAATTCCAATATCATTATTTTAAAAAGTTGTTGTACAATTAAACATTCTTTAAAATCGAACTCTTAATTTAGATTATTTTAGAATCATTTAGTGTTCACAATCTTAACCTTCCAATAGAATGTATGTTTCTTAATGTTGTGAAATCATATGTGAGAAAAATTATACACATATTAAATCTAACATCATAATTGGTAGTATGACAAAAATATTTATCAAATACTATTATAATAAAGCCTCTCTATAGTGATATTCTATATAATATTACCCTTTTCGTAGTTATAAAAAATATCATCCTAATTATAAATAAAAATAAATTTTAAATTGTAATAAGTTATAAATTTTTTAGATCCCGGCTTGTGGAACTTACTTATATATTATAAAAAAATTTATGCTATGTAAACATTAAGGAAAGAAAAATATTTTTTTAAAGTTGTAATGCTCCAAATTCGACAAGCTTTGCACTACCAAACTAGTGCCCACAACTTTGTATGCATGCGCTACTTCACAATAATAAGTTTATACTAAAATACTCTATTATTCAAAATTTTATTAATAAATCAAATTAAATAATTCTTAAATCTTTTCATATACTATAATAATTCAATCTAACTCAAAAATTTTAAAATACAAATTTAAGAATACATTAAACACATTATAAAATTTTATTCATCATTTATAACATAAATAAAATAAAATTTGAAAAGCCATCTTTTAAATTAAACTGTCAATCTTACTAATCTAAGTAACTTATTTTGTAAAAAAAAATAAATGACGAGTGGTGAGCTCTCAACTTGATAAGTAATGCCATTTATAATATATGCATTTATTTTTTTTATTTTTAGATGTATAAAAATATTTATAAGCACTTTTATTTAAATATAATTAAAAATATAATTTTAAATATTTTTTCAAATAAATAAAAGTTTAATATTTATAAATTCATAAGAAAATATGCTAAAATTATATTTCATAAAATACAAATATTGAAGTATATAAAATATTTATTACATAAAATATATTTCATTTATTCATATCATATAATGTCATCTATACCTCCGATGATTTGGCCAATAATAAGATCAAAATCATATGCATATTTAAAATAAAATGCTAGCTAGTCCAAATAGACAAATATATTAACTGTAGTTGATCAGAATCAAAATCAAAATCAAAATACTAGGGACAGATAAACCAAAACATTTTATTTCAATAATCATATAAAAATTATTTAATAACATAGTGACTTGCATTAAATTACTTATAAAATATGTTACTCATTTTTCAATTAAATATTGGGTTCTAAAAAATAATTAACAAAACATTTTATAAATAAGTTTTGTGCATTATAATTAAAAATCATTTGTACAAAATTAATTTTATAAATTCATCCATAAAGTAATAAAATATTTTTCAAATATTTAAACCAAATATTTTATGCCATAAAATATTTTTATAATTATAATACAAAGATAGCGTAATATATCATGAATAAAATTACTTATTTTAAATCAAGCTAAATCATTTAACTATCTCTAACCATTGTTCGAAGGTTATTGAACCTTTTATAATAATGAACTATATCATCAAAAATACTTAAAATAACACGTAGTTAACTTTTGTAGAATTTTATTACAATTCCACTAATTGCTTAAGAACTCGAAATAAAAATCTTTATAATCTTAAATTTTTAACTCCTATTCTATAAATCAAATCAAGTTAAAATTTTATAAATTTATTGAGTACATTAGGGATATCGTAGATATAACTTTCATGATATTTTGAGTCCAAAGAGATTTTGAAATAATGAGCTTTTCAAAAACTAGTAACTTGTTAAGGTTTCTTGAAAATACATATAACTCAATAGAAATTTTATAACTATTTATATACATTTCTAAATATTATAAAATTTATGAAAAATAGTAAACATGTGTGCAAACTACTATAAAAAGTTTTAAAACAATATGCATTTAAAAAAATATAAATGTGTCCATATAATTTTAAAATTGAGGTTCATTAAATTGAAAAATCATGAATATATAAATATATTTCTAAAAATCACAAAATTAAAATAATAAACACTAAACATATATATATATATATATAACTTCATATAAAATTTCATAATTTTTGAATTGCTACTTCAAATAAATTTTATTTTATAAGCAAATCACAAAACGTACAAAATTCTAAATTCTACAAGCTAACTCCAAAAATTGTTACAAAATTAAATTGTCAATCGATTTTGATACAATAAAGTTTTACATTCTTTATCATGTGAGAATTCAAATTATCGAGATTTTGATGAGCAATCTTGACAAATTTCCATTAAAATAATTCTATAGATATAATGCTTAGTAAATAATGTAAATTTCTAATCTAAATATTTCGTGAGGTATGGTTTGACATTATTCTAGGAACATTAACTTAATGATTTCTATTTGATCTATACTCAACAATGTAAAAATAAATAAATAAATAATCCTACATTAAACTAAAACAAATGAGACAACATAAAAAGAAATAACTAAACATTACCTTTAACAATCAATATTTTATTGCAACCATTATGAAAAATATTACATTTGTGTGTTGAAAAGAGAGTGGACGGCAGAGAGATTAAAGAAAAATATATTTTTATAAGTTGTTTAATAATACCCAATCTATATATGATACTTATCAAAAATATAAAATAATAATACTAATAATAATAAATCTTTTATTTTAAACAAAACAAAATTCATTTTCTATTATGTTATATATTTAAAAAGATATTTATCAATAAATAATATAGATAAATAAAAACTTTTTTAATTCAATTAATACAAATTCTATCCTAATTACATTATACGTTTTAAAAAAATATTTATCACTATAATGAATAGATAAATAATCCTTTTAGTAAAAATAAAATAATTTATTAACCTTATCAGAATAATGATTTACTTTTTAGAGTTATTACAATATTTTAAAACTTGCGATACATTATAACTTGTCAATATAAATTTGAATCCAAAATTTTTTTAGCTTCTCAAGCATATTTAGAGCTTTTAGGCAAGAAATTTTTATATTTTTGTGCTATTATACTTAAAATTATTTCTTCTTTTTTTTTATTTAATTGCAACACTAATTTCTACCTCAATTAAAGTAACACGTCTTATTATTTATTTGTATGATTAAGAAAAATATTAACATCTATTTAATTAGTATATTGAAGTTGTTAAATTTGATCACTCAATTAGGTAATAACTCTTTGATTTTTTCCTTCCTTTTTATTTGTAACTTACAATTTATCGACATTAAAAGTCTTAATTTTGCAATGTTTAAAATAACTAGCAATTGTCTATAACTTCATATTAATTGCCTATACAAAAATTAGCAAATATTTAGTTCTAAGATACCATTTTCTATTCATGATAATAATAATAATCTTTAAATTTTTTAATGATATCTGCATCATAACTAAATTTTAGAATTGCTATTTAGTGATAAGAACAAAAAATAAAAATTTTTATAAATATAATGAAAATCAATCCAACAATTTTTATTTCACTTGACTAAAGATAATTAAATTGAACCAATAATTTTTATAATTATACTTTATTAGGGTGATTTTGGTTCATTGCATTGGACTGGATTTGAGGCTATACTGTATAAAAAAATTTTGTACAGCGTGCAGCCAAACTATTCCATACTGGATCGTACAATTTTAGTAAGTTTTTATGGGGGGTGAAGATGTCCAGGCTTGACCCACGTGCCCTCATGGGCCTAGCCTGGACGCCTTCAAAATTTTGAGAAAGTTAGGGCTTCCTCCAGCAGGCCTCACTCAGCCACCAACATAGACTCCATCTTTTGTCTGGACAAACTGCACCCATCTTTTGTCCAAATAGAAAGTTAACCCAGCCGTCGTTATTTAAAAGCCTAGCTACTGTAACAATCGCACCTTTTCATCCATCAAATCGTCGCTAAAGTACTACTTTGCATTCTTCTTTGGCTGGCAATTATCGATTTGCTATTTTTCTATGTTTTTCACTCTCATTTCTTCTTGTTTTAGAGCTTTGTTAGACACATAGGTCTGCTATATCTGATGGGCATCTGTCGTGTGCTTGCTTTAGAGTGATGATTGATTGGGTTATTGGTTTGTGGTATATTGCGATTGAGTTGAGAGATAAATGGGTGGAGATGCACAGAAGATGTTTGAAGAAATAATAAAAAGAACTTGTTATCATCTCATCTTCCGTTTAAGTTTAGAAACAATAGGCATATCTGAACTTCCTCCATCATTTACTACTTTTGTAGTAATCTCCTTCCACTGCATTGCCGCCTTCTTTATCCCCCGCCCTCTATCATAATGAACATGTTGGCATAAGTATCAGCATAGCAAAGATTATTTAACAACATCAATATTGAAGTCAATATGATTGCGTTGAAATTCAACACCCCATCTCTTTATTCTGATAACAAGAAAGCGGCTTGGGTTTATAATTAAAGAAGATCATCGTCTAGTGATCAAACCATGGCAATTTCGCTTGTGTATGTTAAAAGTGAACTCTTTCATGGTTTAATGCGCAGATCATAAAGTGGACTTTGATGTTGAGCAATAAAAATCATATGTCAACTAAAGCATAATTGTAGTTTAGTGAATAGAATGCACTAACTTCCACCGACACGAAATCGGTGGATAAGTGAGACGCAACTAGTTTACATGAGATTAATACAATATTAATAAATGATTATTGGGAGAATCTAAGAAAAATAAAGCCAAAAGAGCAAGCATTAATTGGAACAGACTTATTCTATTCATGTATATGAACGTAGCATAATCAACATATTAAAGTGCAAACCTAAAAAATAATAATAATAATAATAAAATTAAGAAATCTTTTTCCGTCTTCATTTGTTATTGTATTGAGATAGTCAACAGAATGAATTACTGCTCACATTAAACATGTCAGAGAGTATTAAGTTAATTAATAATTAATACCGCACAAACCCAATAAATTCCTTCTGAGATACTGTATATTTTATTTAAAACATTGGAAGAAAAAGTCGACATAGACAATCAATTGCTAAAAGTCTATAATTAGGGATGACAAATTAAATCAAATATACCAGTAATGCAAATAAAAAAAACAAGCTTTACTCTTATTTTCTTTTCAAAAATACCTTCCTTTTCTCTTGTGTTTTCTCTCTTTTTCCCTGAAGAACTTAAAATTAAATCGAAAACCCTTTTCAATTCCCCTCAAGTTGTTTTTAGAATGTATTTTACGTGTTTTTTTGAGTAACAATTGTTATTTTGCATCTATTTTTTAATAATTCTCTTCTTTGTAATTAATATCTTATGTATTTGTTCTTAGAGATGGAAAGAAAGAGAAAGATTACCTTATATTTGTTTTCGATCTACTCGAAAATGCAATTAATATCCTTATCAATGATGATGTTTTTATATCTAACGATGTTGATCCAAAAGCATTACGAAAGAATATGATTAGTAATCGCACTTCTGTTAGACATAAAACTCGCTTACATTAGATATTTGGCCTATTATGCGAGATACTTCACTTAAATGGAAGGGTTAAAGCAAATGGATGAGTCACAATTGAAGAGCAAGTTTGTGTGTTCTTAATATTCTCGCCCATCATGTGAAAAATTACACAATTAGTAATAGATTTAGCCGATCAAGAGAGCTATTAGTAGGTATTTCAACTCCATGTTACATTGAATACTTCTTTAACAAGACAACCTACAAAGAATGCCAAAATCTATACTAGAAAATTGTACAAATAGAAGATGGAAGCATTCTTTGTAGCGCCATTTTTAATAGCTTGGAAATTGCTAATGATTATCTTTTATTTTTTGTAAAAGTCTATAATTATTTGAGGACATTAGATGGAACTTATATTAAAGTGCGTGTGCCAGAAAACGATAAGCTAAGATACCGAACAAGAAAGGGCAAGATTGGTACAAATGTTTAGGTATATGTTCATGAGATACGAAAATTATTTTTGTAGTACCTAGATTAGAGGGCTCTACTTCTGACTCTAGGATACTTTGTGATGAATTAAGTAAACTAACAAGGTTAAGAGTCCCCATAGATAAAATATAATTATATAATTGTTGAAATCCAATTGTTTTTTCAAATTAACATTATACTAATATTTACTTAAAATAATTAAGTTATTACGATCTTGTTGATACTGAATATCCAAATTGTGAGAGATTTCTTGCTCCATATAAGGGACCAAGATATCATTTATCTGAATGGAGAAACAATAGTGCACTTCGAAATAAAGAAGAGTTCTTCAATATAAAACTTTCATTTGCTAGAAATGTCTTTAAACAATATTTTGGTTTACTAAAAATAAGATGTGCTATACTCCTAAGTCCAGCCTTTTACCCAATAAAAATCAAATATTGCATTATTACTACATGTTGTTTGCTACATAATTTTGTAAGAAGAGAAATATTCGTTAGAGAATGATTTGATTCAAGAATTTAACAATAAAGTAGAAAATAATAATAACATAAACCCTCATGAAATTTTAGATCACGGGAGAAGTTGAAGGAATGATTTAGACACTAAAATGTATAATCAGTGGCTAGAAAATCATGATCACTAGATTGTAATTGATTTGGAAGTTACTTATGTATGTTTGCTTTAAGTGTTTATTATTTGGAAGTAATTGTATCAACTTTGAAGTTATTATTATAATTAAATTGTGTTATGACTTTATTTTATTACTTTGTAATTTAAGTTGTTGGTTGGACTTGCTATAGTATTTTAATAAATATGTTATTAATATATTTATTTTTAATTGTTTAAATACAATTTTTGCTAATTATAATAATGTTTTAACAGTCTGTTTTGTTTTGAGGATGGACAAAGAAAACATTAGTCAACCCATCAATTTGATAAGAGAAAAGGAAGTAGGCGAACATAGACTAAAGAGAAAAAAGAAGAATTGTTGAACACACTAACTAAGATAGATGCAGAAGATGTGCTAATAATGGAAATTTTAAAGCTGGCACATTTTTGCAAATAGAAAAGGCATTGATGAAATGCTTTCAAGTTGTAGTTTAAATGTTTTCCCGCACATTAATTCGAAAATGAGAAAATGAAAAGTACTATGTGGCGTGATATTTAATATACTGAATATCAGTGATTTTGGATGAAATGGTGCAAAAAAACGTGTAAAGGCTAATAGTGAAGAAGTTTGGCCATCATATGTTTAGGTTAGTCTTTACGCATGTTAATATATATTTGGACTAGTTGATTTATATTTTCGCATGATTTTTATCTTATAGTATCACAGAGAAGTAAAAATTTGAAGAAACAAGCCATGCCCACTATATGAAAAGCTAGCCAACATATTTGGAAAAGATCATGCAACATATTCTCTAATGTTTGTTCCCCGACCCTTGAATTCTCAAAATTCTACTTGATTCGACTTAACATCACGGCAAAAAAAAGATCATGCAACATATTTCATGAAAGTATACTTAATTTTTTGGCGATTTGCTAATTTTTGTGATTTTTGGTTAATGGATATTTGGTTGGGTTTGACATAATTAATTATTTATGTGTGTCATTTATACTTTTAATATTGTGGTTTATGGCTTGATTAGAGCTAGTATGTTTTTGGCTAGTTTGACATGTTGATTTGATCATTTTTGTAGCCCATGCTTTATGGGTATTTAATTTCTTATAAATGTGTGAATATGTAATTATGTATATTTTTTATTTTAATTGATCAGTCTTTTTCATTACTATTGTCCATTATGTTTTTATTGTAATTTGGATGGAGTTGTCTATCTTCACTATCTTGTTAAATTGGTAATATATTAATTTTATGTTGTGCTATTGCCGTATTTATAGTTTATGACCCTTAGCCTTAAATGTTGTGTTCATCAAATTATTTAAAATCATAAAATTTTATATACTTTGGTTTTAGTTATCATCAATGTAATGATAATTGGTAAATAAAGTTTTTGTCTATTATTAGTTTATGTTTTTCCTAACTCATGGAATCTGTGGTTTCTCAAAGTATTGGGCTTGGTTCTTATTCTTTTGCCTATAAATTTTATTTTATTTTTTATTGTGATTATGAATATTACTTGAGCATATGGATTATGGTGATGATGTTCACATTATTGTTTGTATTGCCACCAACCTGCATTCTTTGGCCTTTGCTTCGTTATGAAAGGATATGCATTCTCAAAATATTTCATTTGTATTTCTCTTTGCTGCTTTTTTTATTTTTAATCTTGGTTTAAATTCATGACAAGCAAATCTTGATTTTAATGGCCATTTAATCACTATGAGATTCAATGGCTCAGGTTATATGTGACATTAGGTTTCTACTTTAATTTATACATAATAAGTCAATGGTTTTTTTCCTCGATAAGTAATTTAATTAAATAACCAATTTGAAATTCAACATCTGAGATGCCTATTGCTCATTATGGTTGCAATACGATATATTTTTATGTATTTTCTGCTTGATTTTATATCCATTTCAAAACATTCACAATTTGAACCAAAATCTTAAGTATTAATTTAAAATTTAGTCATTGTTAACGTTGATCCTTTCTTCATTCTTTGCATACTGATAATTCTATTCTCTTTTTGCAAGAAAAAAAAATTTTTCAATTTTAAGTTAAGCAACTATTTTTAACCAAGTCAACCCATAAGTAAGAATTGAATCCTTTTTTAGATATGATTTTTTGGACTAGTTTGCAAGTTAAAACTGTTGATATTACTTCAATTAAAGAATGAGCAAGTATATTATGCTTATGTAATCTATATACTTTAATCTTGTATCAAATTTTTTAATTCATTTTCTTTCTTTCAATTAATGAAGACAATCACCCAGAGTTATGGAGGCTCATAACTATTATGATTGACCATGAGTCAAAAATTAAGAATTGGAATTTAGAAGTTGGAATATATAGTTTATTTTATTTAATAAAGAGTTTGTTGCATGAAGACGACAACACTATGGGTTAACTAATAAAAATAAAGGGTATAAATGTTGAGTTTGTGAATATGAATATATGGCATGTTTTGTCCAAGTTGATATGCGTATTTAAAATAGGAAAACTACATGATATATTAGATTCAAAGCTTTAGGTTTCTCTTTTGTCGTTATTATCATTGTCAAAATGAATTGCAACTAATTGTGTGAAACTAAGTCTTGGCCCAACCTGGGACATCTATGTTTGCCTTTAGAAAGTTGAACTATTTGTCTCATAACCTATTAATAGGTGTATATTGCATCAAACCATTCTTTATAAATTGATATTGTTGCTCAATGGACATCGTCTCTTTTCTCATTAAACTAGTATTTTAAGTTTCTTAAACAAAGTAGGAAAAAAGCAACCCTCACCTTCTATTTTCCGTACTAGGATATAATTATATGAATGTAAATGTGAGAATTCATTATGATTTTGTAAAATGTGATCTTAAGTAGAAACTTGAGTTAAAATTTCTTAGATATACTCAATTTATTGAAGTTAAACAAGGCATCAACAAAGCAGGCACTCAAATGGCATGCAAAGCAGGCACTCAAATGGCATGCAAAGTGAACTATTTTATACGGTATGCGATTACATAATGTACACAAATAATAAGTACATGTATTTTGACATTAATATTTGACTTTTGTGTTAATAAATATTATTCCATTATTTAAATAAATCTTTGATTTCGTAATTATACTACAAGCTACACCAAATAAAAATGTATTATTTATGAGAATATGTTTTTTATTATGTTTGCAAGTATAAATAAGATAGGTGCTTAAGTGTTGAACAGATATTGGACAAAATTGCAATTGCTTACACCCATAATGTACTTGCATATATGCATTGCATAGTTAAATTTACATGTACAAGTATTGTTTTCTAACTAAAATTAGATCCTTATTTTTAGAGAAACTATGTTTTATTTGAGTCATTTTACCAGTTGATACAATTTTATATAGTTTTTACAAATAATGAGTTTCATTGTATAATATACTTACGTAATAATTATTTGTAATATAAATTTACAGTTTGCTTATAATTTGAAAGTTTTCTATTTATAACTCAAATTATCAAGTCAATCCATATGATAATTATTTCAGTGTTCTTGATAAAATAAATTTTGCATAGTTTTGTTAAGTTAATAAATTTTGTAATACATTTATACAATTATTTTTTTTATACTCAAATAGAATTTTATGTTTAATCACCTCAATTAGCAACTTAATTACATCCTTATTCGATATCTTATAACGGATTGGATTAACACGTAACAATTATTATAGGTATACAAATTTTTTTTTCTTAGGTAACTAACACATAAAAATGTTTAGAAAGTGATTAATTTTTTGCTAATTAAGTAAGTCAATCGAATGATTTGTTATAATTGACCAATAAAGATATTTAGAATATGGTCAACTTTCTGTTAACTAAGTCAGTTAGATGATTGGTTTCAATCGATTGATAAAAATATTTAGCAAGTGTTTAACTTTTTATTGATTAAGTAAGTCAACCAAATAATTTTTTTGATCGACTAGTAAAGATTTGTCAATATTAAAGATAATAATAAATATAATATTCAAAAATTTTAAGATATTTTTATCCGTATCTAATCGAAATAAATAAAATTTACATAAAATAACCATATTAAAAATCACATATTTAGTATCCATATTTGAATCAACCGAATAATCGGATATCCAAAACCATCCAAATAATATAAAAACAATATAATTACATATATAATTATTTGATTAAGAAAAATTAAATATTATATATAATTATTATTATTATTTATTAGCATTAAATTTTTAATTTTAGTTTTAATACTACTATCAGATACTATATACAAACTCATTATTTATATATTTATTTAATAAAAAATTATAAATATATTTATTTAATTAATAAATTGAAATTAAATTATATATAATTATCATAAGGCATTTACAGACTTTAAATATTGTATATAACACTTGAAAGTCCAATTCTTTATTTTCACCTCTATTAATTACTATGGATTTTCCTTAAATAACAACTAAAATATTAAAATTCTCATCTAAAATGTGAAAGACACAAAGATTTGTTATGGGTGACATTAAATTAAAAATAATTAACTTTAAACATGATATATTTAACATAAAATATCAAACACAAGAAACTATAGTTCTCATATGGTATACAAATCTTGAGTTAATAATGTAAAATTTTAGAGAGCTATAATAACAACAAATTATATAATTAATGCTATACTCTACTAAATCATACAATTAATAACTTATTGTTATTATTATTGTTGTTGTTGTTATTCTCGTTCTTATTGTTATTGCATTAATATCAGATTTAATTGTAAAATGTAGATAGATGGCATAATTCAAGTAAGATAATATGCACCTACATTAAAATTAATATGATTTAAACAATTAACTTATACATAATTAAATTTTACTAAATAGCATAATTAAATGAATTATATATATGTATATATAAATCCTATTTTGCGAACAATTTTCTTTAGTTTTACATATTTTTAGTTAAAAATTTATAACATGGTGTACAAAAATTTTGACAACTATTCATTAAGAAGGCCACGAACCATAATGCCTATTTATTAGATTTGAAATACTACTATAACTCTTAAAACCAGTACTACAAAACTTGAAATAAATTTACGTGGTACTTAAAATAAACAATATAAAATTTAAAATATCAACGTAAAAGTTAAAATAAGGGTACACACAAGCTGTGATAACTATTGATTGGGATATCTATAGACCATGGTACATATTTTCTAGACTTGAAACATTAATGTGATTTTTAAAACACTTAACACAGATATTTATACAAATTTGTATATTATTTAAAACACCAACACAAAACTTGATACATCAACAATGACAAGCTTGAAATGTATTTGAATAGTACATAAAACAAGTAATACAAAATTTGAAATTTTAATATAAAGCTAAAGCATGGTACACTTGTATTCTTACTATCATTCATTGTGCTGTCTACAGACTATGGTACTTGTTCACTAGACTTAAAATGCTAACATAATTTTTAAAAGACCTAACATAAAATTTGAAATAAATTTGCATGGTACTTGAAACATCAACATGTTTTTTGAAATCACTAATACGAAACTTGAAACACATTTGAACAATACTTAAAACATTAATGCAAAACTTGATATACTAGCAACACCAAATTTAAAATGCATTGAATAATACTTGAAGCAAGCAACACAAAATTTAAAACTCCAACGAAAAAGTTGAAATTGAGTGCACTAAATTTTTATTATTGTTCATTAAAATGTCTACAAAGCATAGTACTTATTTACTACACTTGAAACACTAATGTAATTTTTGAAATACTCAATGCAAAATTTAAAACAAATTTATACAATGCTTGAGATATTAACTTGTTTCTTGAAACCAACAATGCAAAATTTGAAACACATTTAAACTATACTTAAAATACTAACATAAAACTTGATACACGATCAATGTTAAACTTGAAATGCATATGAACAGTAATTGAAATAAACAACGCAAAACTTGAAATTTTAACGAAAAAATTAAAATAAGGTTCATGCAAATTTTTACTATTGTTTATTGGAGTGTCTATAAACCATAGTACATGTTCACTACATTTTAAACATTAATATTATTTTTGAAACACTCACCCAAAATTTAAAATAAATTTGTACAATACTTAAAATATTGTCATGTTTCTTGAAATCATCAATATAAAATTTTAAATACATTGTAGCAATATTTAAAATATCAATATAAAACTTGATATATCAACAATGCTAAATTTGAAGCATATTTAAATAATTCTTACGATACGTAGCACGAAACTTGAAATTTCACAAAAAAGTTAAAACATAGTATGTATAAATTTTAATAACTATTTATTAAAATGTTTATAGCCATGGTATCTATTCATTAACTTGAAATACTAATGTGACTCTTAAAACTTGTAACGTAATATTTAAAATATTTTTATACAGCATTTGAAATAAATAACATAAAACTTAAAATACTAACACAAAAATTAAAACATTTATAAAATTAACTTGAAGTACGTGACGCAATAGTTAAAAATATAATTTAAAATTTAAAATAATTAAAATAAATTAAAATAATTTTTAATAATATTTATATTATTAAATACTATTTTTAACTTTTAATTATTATTTTATTATTATTTTAATAATAATTAGAAAGTATTTAATGCTTTGGATGCATCCTTACATTACATGCATGCTAGACAGTCCGGCGTTAAAGTCAACAATCCAAGGTTAAGAATGTAATTTGAGAACTACTCAGTCGAGGGAAGCAAAGAATCGGTCTCTCACGCATGATTGCGAGGCTACAAGTTACTCGTACGTGTAGCTTTTTTTGATTTAAAAAAAAATACAACTTTCATTTCTACTAGTTCTCCACACGTGTGGAAGCCACATGCTAACAACAACTTGAACCTGCCGCGTGTATGTCCGCGCGACACTCGCCGTCGCATGGCCGTCTGTCATCGTTAAAAAGCAGCCTCTCATTCATAATTTCCTCGCTCTCTTTCTTTAGCACTCTCCTTGTCAATCAAGTTATCATCTTCTTCTTGTTCGGTCCAACAAATAAACCCTCGAAAGCCCGTATCAGCTTTTTCAGATCTCAATCGTTGGGTTTCAAGGTTTCTTCGCTCTGTCTTCTTTTTTTATTCAGGTGAGTCGCATGACTCGTGCCGTGTCAATTCTAGGGTTTTCGTGTGGTGATTCTTGTTTGTGATTGCGTTTTTCTTGCTTTGTGACAATCCTTTATTAATTATGATTCTGTAAGCTATTTCTATTTTTATATTTAATTTGATCGTCTTGGGTTATTGTTTGTTTGGTTGCTGGGAAATGGTGGGAAAAGAGAAGAGAATTGGAAAGTAAACATTTGGAATTTTTTCTCTTTTTTATAATTTCTTTTCAAAGAAAAGGAGAATCAAAGCTAACGAGAGTCAATTAGTTGAATTACGTACATTGTATTGAATATTTTTGTTATTCTTCCTTCGTAGAGGTCAAAATTTTGAATCGAAATACTTTATTTTGGCAAAACTTCTTCTTTTTGAAGTTAATGGAATTCCAACTCAGGAGTGCTAATTAATCTAATTAAACACATTAAGTATCCAAAAATCCGAATTTGAACATTTAGGTTAAAAGATATAATTTGCTTGAAATTCTTTCTTTTTTTTCTTGGAACCCGAACGAACTGCTGAGGTCTAGGCTGTGGAAACTGTTTCTTTTTTTTTTTTTTTGAAGAAATGGGTATTCTTGATTGCAGCTTGGATTTTCGAAGGTGAATTTCTTTCGGACTCTTCTTTTTGGGTAAAATTCGAGTACTTAGAAAAGACGGTTTTATTGTTTAAAGTTGGAGGTCTGGGTCTCATGAGAATTGTTAGGGGAATGCAGAGATCGTTTGGTGTGGAGCAGAACAAGAACACGCTGCTGGGCTGGAAAAAAACCTTCAGCCAAGGAATTGGCATCACTCTGCCCAAGGCTAGAGCACGTGATAAACCCATGATATAAAGGGGTTTTCAGCCTCAAAGTGCGGGTTTCTTGAAGGGATCTGGTCTAGGGTTGGACATTGAAGCAACAAATATTGAAATCCAATGACTCGGATTTTTGTTCAGCGAGGTTCTGCTGGGGGTTCCTCTTCTTCAAACCAAAGCCGTTCTGGATCCTCGTCTTCTCGGGCAGAACCACAGGTAAGTACTTCTCCTCAGGTTATTTTACCTGTGAAAGATGAGGAAATTGGAGAGCAAGTGCAGGAGCAAGTTGTTGTGGAAGAGCTTCTGGATTTTTGTTGTAGTACTGATAATAAACCATTGAAAAGTGATGATCATTTAATGGAAAGCATCAATAATGATCGGGTTGAGAGTTCAAGTGAAGCAGTTGGTGATAGTGAAAAGTTGGGTAATGAGGAAAATGTGATTTCTGCGAAATCAGTAAAGGGCTTGGCTGGGTTGAGGATTTCAGAGCGAGTGGTAGTTGAGAGTGAAGGTTCAAGTGGTGACTCAACACAAATTAGTAGTGGAAGTCCTCGGCCACCCCCTCCAGCTGTTCCACCTCCTAAACCTTGGGCAGCAAATTCAAATTCAAGAATATTGGTGTTAGGAAATCCAAATGCTGGGCGAACTGGGTCATCCAGGAGAGCAGTTGCTTGGCCTGTTGTTTCCACGAGGACTTCGCCCTCTGGGTCAAGGCCTTCATCTCCCAGATCTCATGGTGAAAGTGAGGGATATAACAGTGCTGATGAGCAAAGTCCTTGCTTTGCATCTTCATATGATGACTTAGTAAGTTTCTGCTGCTTACTGATTCAATGAGTGTGCCACACACACACACACACACACACTACTTGTGATCAATTGAATGATTCCTGTTCGGGTTTAAACACGCAAAAAGCAATGCATTCTTTATGGTCATAATGTTTCCCGTTTCTTGACTCTGCAATTCCACATATTCTTTATTTTTTTTAACAAAAAATTAAAGAACAAAAAGAAAAAAAGAAGTTATGATGGTGAGATGATACCTTTCTTTGTAATAGTAACATGTTTGGGTTAATTTCAGGAGCGGGAACGTCAATTTGAGATTGATATCAGGCGAGCAAAAGGTTTTGAGGTCAAACGGATGCTGGAGGACGGGAATTGTCTCTTCCATGCTGTTGCAGATCAAGTGTATGGGGACTCTGAATTCTATGATTTGGTCCGACAAATGTGCATAAATTATATGGTAATTTTATTGCATATTTTATAATTCACCTAATTCTTATTGATTTAGTTGTCTGTGTGAAATTTGCTTATATTTTCATGTTTCTGAGAGAGTAGCTGGGGTGTATCCAAAAAATCAATTAAGAGAGTAATGGGAGATTTCAAATCTCAGCTAAGAAAAACTACAGAAGCAATGATATTATTATTTAAATATCAACTCTTAACTATCATGATATGATGAGTAAAAGTGGTCTCCAACAACAAAAGGAAATTATTGGATTTTATGAAACAGGAGAACAAAATCTGGTGAAATTGGCCAAGTTCTATATTTTGTGTTTGTTTTAGAGCATGGGACGTGTGAAGTTGTATTATTAAGGGGCTGAAGGCAGTGATTTCTGAAGGGGAGGTGTCTGTTTAGATGCCTTTCTATGGAGGATCAGTTATGTAGAATGTGGTCTTGCTGTTCTCGTACAGAATGTGGATTATAGTATTTTTCTCTCTAGTACCTGATTCTCCCTTTTGTTACTCAATACTTGAAACCAAAGGTTCAGAAGGCCCCTGTGGGAGGAACATGAACACCAGATTGCTACAGTATGTGTGCACGCCTTGGAGACTGGATATGGGCACACATGCTATAGGATATTTTGTTAGATTAGTTGGGAATCTTTTGCATATATTGCTTGTACATCATATTTGGTACTTGTCATGGAAATTGGTACAACTGCATAAATTTATCTTGCCCATTGAATGAATGAATACTCATTTATTTTTCTTGTTAATTGGTATAGTAGCTAATGCTATAATTCAAAACTTTTCTAAAATATAAGTTTGTCACTTTAAAAAGTTTGAATGGTGCATCCCACCAAAAGAGCACAAAAACAGGATTGTTGGAGTATGAAAGAGAAAAACTATTAAGAGTAGTGATGATAATATGGCTAAAATGTATAATATGGCTAAAATGTGAATAACTTATGAATTACCTTGATCTTACAAAACCAAGCAAGTTATTTTTTTTCTTTTTCTTTTTCTCTTTGTCTTGATCGAAGATGTAAAAGACATCATTTGGTGATGTAGATGTCCTGACAAATTAACAATGAGTTTCTGCCAGTCAGTCACATTTGTATTCAGCAGTATCAGTAGCCAACACAAAGAAAATGATCAGAATCATTCTTATAATCTTATGGATTGTTTACTTTATTACTTCTGTTCTGTAATGGTAATCCTATTAGGGAATTTGTTTAAAACATTTAGGAATAGAGAAAGTGGGTCCAAGTCTTTCTTTTTTGGACTTCAATGTCTTAATTGAGACTAGTGATGACTAATTATGTGTGTTATCTAATTATCTGGTTGACATTCCATGCCTACACCTCTATTGGTAAAAGCTTGGGGTGTGTATATTGGCAAGATTTGTGAGATTCAAACTCATGTCACTTTTGTCGGGGTTATGGTTGAGGTTGACAAAGCCCATGGTATTTTTAGGGTTTATGAAAACTCTTTTCTGTCGTCAGTTTTTAAATTTTGCTTGTTCCTTGAGAGCCATGTGGTGCATTTGCTCTTGGCTTTGATGTATACCTTTAAGCGTGACCACCATGTGTTTGTGCATTTGTGCATGTAAACAATGTATTCAGAAGTTCTTTATACAAGTTTAATGTCATTTTGTTGTTTGCAATTACTTTTTATGTGTATGTATTAAATAGCTGCAAAGCATCGACATTTAACTTTGTTTTTACTATTTAGGAGCAAGAGAGGGATCACTTTTCTCAATTTATAACCGAAGGTTTCACATCTTATTGTAAGAGGAAGAGAAGAGACAAGGTACATAAAGCCGTACATGAGTTAGCAGTTCATCCATTTAATCTGTTAGTTCTAGATCACAAATTCATGGTGCTCTGTTAATAAAAGAAACAAAAATATCTCATTTCCTATCTACTTTGAGCTAAAGTCTTGGGGAGTAAATTTCTTTTTGGCTTGTTAAACTGTTATGATTTATTGAATGGTCTTAGGTTAAGTTTCAATTGATTGTTGACAAATCTGAAAAACTTATTACCAATTCTCTCTTTGTTCTCTTCCTTTCGCCCTGTCACTGAATAGAGTTAAAATATATTTGTTTTCTGAGTTTCCTTTGAGAAGTGAAGCTGCAGGGAGCTAGAAAATTTACTTGGCTCAGGTGGAGAGAGACACTTCAATTGGATGGCCTGGAAAGTTAGAGAATAATCGTCAATGGATGAGGAACAAATGGCTTTTTTTTTAAAGAAAAATATTTCCCTGTCTTCCCCTGCTAAATGTTTATGGTCCTTGTGGAAGCTTGATAAAATTATAACAAATAATTTTCTAAAGCTAAGGGCTGAAGAAAGGGGGTTTGATTGTAGATAATGGGCAGTTGAAGCGCTAAATTTTTGAGTTGATTTTTTTACTTAATTTAATGGTTCTAGGGATAACAAAAATGATGTTCCTCAAGGTTGGTAGCTTTCATGGGTGGCTTTTCTAACTATGGGCAATAGAATCTTGATGAAATCTATGAGGTTGATGCAGACAGAATGTGCCTGTAGAAGTTTAATATGAACTTCAACATTCTAACCTAAGAAGCTGAAATTATTTTTTTAAAAATCTTGGAATAGCATATATTAAGGGTTTTGTTTCTTGCATCATTGTGGTTGTTAAAATATTTCTTTTAACATCTTGAATGCAGGTATATGGAAACAACGTGGAGATTCAAGCCTTCTGTGAAATTTATAATCGGCCTATTCATATTTATTCCTATAGCACAGGTGAGGTTGGATGATTTAAGCATGACTAATGAGTTTTGCTTTCTGCTTGATTTTCTTGGTGACAAATTCTAAATGCAGAACCCATCAACATATTTCATGGAAGCTACAGTACTGACACTCCCCCCATACGGCTGAGCTATCACCATGGGAATCACTACAACTCCCTTGTGGACCCGCGACGTTTGACTGTTGGTGCAGGACTTGGATTCAGTTGTCTTCAAGGGGTATGTGTGTATTCCAAGACTTTTTTTTCTTTTCATGTTTCGGTCTTATTATTTTGGTGATTATATTCTTGCAACTAATGATTTTAGGTTGACTTCATATTTGAAAGACTGATTTAAGAAAATAGGACTTGTTGATCTATGTTAGGTTTAGATCTTGAGGGGAAGACCAACCCCAACACACACCCCACCCCCCAAAAAAAAGGCAAATTAAAAAAAGTGAGTGATGTAGAGAGGAGGGATGCAGTTGTCAAGACCAGGGTGTTCACAAGTTCATGGATTTGGCCTGTTTGTTACAGAACCAAGTTTCTCCTTCAGAGTATTACTTATGAATGTATCAGTTTTTCTCATCTTGATTATTGTTTTGAGTGAACGGAAATTAACATTTTTATTAGGCTTGAATGAAAAATTTAACGGTCATTCATGGCCAGCCAGTTTTAACCGTAGTAGAAATTATCTGACTGTTTCTTTTAAACAGTTCCTTTGGCATTTGTTCAACATATGGTTTCTAAACTCACTATAGTTAGGAGCCATGTTAGCTGACATTGTTATAGTGGTTTCTATGTAGACAAATGTGGACAAGGATCAAGTAAAGGCTGCCATTAAAGCTCAACAAGAGAAACAAATTGATAATGTAAGTATCTTCAGTTTCATGTGAAAAATTATAAGGAAAATACTGAACTTATTTGTCATCAATTACAATCTTTTTCCCCCCACATTGACAGCTACTTCTAGCTGAGGGGCGTTTTAACTCTGATCTTGAGCTCACTGAAAAGGAAATAACATGCATGGTGATGGAAGTTTCGCGGGCTGAGTATCTTGCAGATGACAAGTTCAAGCAGCAACTTGGCTGTAAAGAATCATCTACCTCTGAGGCTGAGCCATCATCTTCTGGAGCTAGTGAGTATATTTTCAATTTAGGATGTAATTTCAATTCCAGTAAGTGGATTAAGGGGTTACTGGTTTAACTTCTTAAGACCAGTAGGACTGATGTGGACTGTGGAGTAAGCACAGTTCAATTTCATATCTCTATTTGCCCATCACACTTTTTCGGTGTCTGGGTTTAGAATCTTTTTTCATGGAAAGCCTCCTTTGGATTTGAGTTGTCTTTGAACCATTAAAGTCAAAACTTTCCCACTTTTAGAGTTAGACAATTGTTGATGCCATGAAATATTTTCAATACAGGATCATCATGTAGCATGACAAAGGTGGAAGTTGGAAAAGAATGCAATATACAGGATACCGTGCTGAGCAGTAGCATGCAAATGGTGTTGTCAATGGGATTCGGCTATTTACAGGTCGTAGAGGCATACAGCTTATTCGGGGATGATGTTGATTCAATGGTTTGTTATCTGTTGGAAACTGGAAATGGCAGCAGAAGGAAAGGCAAGGCGACTGAATAAAGCTAACTGCTACAATTCTTATGTGTACTGAAATATGGCCGGCTCTGTTGGCATCTCCCTATTGACAGTGTAACTGGTTACTTGCAATTACCATTTGAGAAAAAAAAAAAAGGGAAGACACAACTTCTATTATGTTACTCAATTTCAATAAAGTAGAACTGTTGCCTTCACTAATGTTTGGAAATTGGAAGATCTGATCTGTTCTTTTTTTTTTAATAAAAATAAAATGATTTTTAGAACTAAAGGTTTGACAGAAAAAAAAAAATAGAATTAAGGGAAGTTATTTATCTGTACTGTGGTTTCAAGATATTCAAATTAGGAAATAAAGTGACAATAAGAGAAGTTAATACTAATTTTAAGCTTGAATGATCAAACAAGTAAATTGTAATATGACTAAGGAAATTTTATTTTCAATAATATAGAACTGAAAAAATCTGAGCGAACTCGGAAGCAACAACTTCTGCGAGAATACAATGCATTTCATGTTCAGAAATTCATTTTGTTGCTCTGTTTTGGTTATGACCAGACAAAATGAATTTCAATCCACCACAAAAATATGTGTGTTTAGTCAACGACCATTTGGTTTTAATAATAAAATATAAATAGATAACCTGATGGGTATGGTTGATTGGTACTAACAAATCACTGTTATTGACAAAGGGCCTTTAATTTAAGAATAATATCTGTACAAAGGCTGTTGTGCAAATTTTATTTATGCAAATTAATGTTTTAAGATTATATTATTATCATTTATTTTGTAAAATTTATATTACTTAAAAATAAATTTAAATTATATGTTATAAATATTTTATACTTTAATATTCTATTGTATTTTAAACAAAATTGTAGGAGAGTAGATCGAGCTATTAAATTAAATAATATTATATTAATTAAATTATATTATTATATATTTTATATTTTTTATTATATTATTATTATATATTTTATATTATTTTTCGTTAACGGATATGTTCGCTTTTAGAACACAAATAACATGTTACAAGACTAGTTACGTTACTCAACAAACCATGTCACATGATCAACAACATTAAAGGATCGTTAATGTTACAGGACTGATGATATTACATGGCCATCTTGTCATTCAGTTGGGACTGTTTTGTACGAAAACTTTTGTAATAAAATTAAAAGTTATTTAAGATAATCAAGTAAAATATATGAATAGAAGGATTTACATGCAATATATACTCCTTTTCAAGATGCATTGCGTACTAATTATGATTGCAATATTGGTAAATATTAACGTACAAATTGCACTTTTTCAATATTACCGATCAACATAGATGCGTATT
The DNA here is from genome assembly GCA_032401905.1 of Swietenia macrophylla. Taxonomy (NCBI): domain Eukaryota; kingdom Viridiplantae; phylum Streptophyta; class Magnoliopsida; order Sapindales; family Meliaceae; genus Swietenia; species Swietenia macrophylla. The sequence continues at coordinate 8,056,330 of CP135566.1, forward strand.
ATGGGTAAATAGGTATAATTGGTAAGTATTAATAATCAACATAATTGATAAAGATTAGTGTTCATTAAATATTTTAGCATTTATTTAAGAAAATAAAATTATAAAAATAAAGAAAAATTCTCTTTACAACTTATCTGAGCGAAGTTCAAATCCCTTAAGTCTTCTTGCATCACACTCTTAGAGATTTTACCATCTCACGCCCATAAATATTTATACTTTTATTTTTGGCATATTTCACCGCTACATTGTTTTCAAATTCAACTTGCTTCTAAAGTTATTTTTATTCTAAAGTTCCTTTGCTTCGTCACTGCACTATAAAGCTTAAAAATATTAATATATCCGTTATTGAGTGTAATTTTTATTATTTTTTACTACATAATAAGCACATAAACTATTAAAAGAGATGATAATCAGTAACAATCTCAATAATTTCTTTGAGAAAATGTCAAAACTTTGTTTTTCTTGATAATAAAATATTGAGATTTTCTCTTCCTCGATAAAAAATTTTGAGATTTTAGTTTTTTTGATAAATTTCATTAAGATAATAATTTACTCAATAATTTTCATCGAGATAAAAAATTGTCTCAACAAAAATTGTCAAGTAAAGCATAATCTTGACAAAATTTGTTGAGAAAACTAAAATCTTTTAGCTGAAAATACCATTTTTGGATTTTTTAATAGGCTAATATCTTTTTAATATTCAAAGTTAACGATGAATTTTTTTTGACACAGATGCCAATAATTTACTTGATAATTGTATGTAGAAGGCCATGGGAGACATTAGAAAATGGTAGTGAAACTTATAATGGTTGCTGGATATAAAGTTTAACTATTGACCATAATATCAAATGTTAAGAACTAATCGACGAGTTATATTCTTTACTTGCAGTAAATCCAAATGAGTTCAGAATGAAATTAATTAAGAGTAATATAGATATTATCTTCTTTCAACATCATTTAATTTAGGCCAATGTAAAAAAAGAGATGATAGAGAGGTTGGCTTTTTTGTTAGAGTTAACAGCCAAGTATCAATCTTTGGGAGGTTTACACCGTTGTTTATCAGTTTTGAGTCTAAAAAAGTTGCTCTCACAATACAAATATCTACTCATGTACACCCGTCCATTTCACAAATATAAACAAAATGTACAAATTTATTTGTTTCGTCAACCGGAAATAATCAAGCTTCTTTCATGCTTACTGTTACCAATCTAAATATACCATACTATCCAATTTGATACAATGATTATCCAACATGTGATTATTATGATGATGTTAAGGGTAAGCAAGATACATAATTGAATGTGTTATCCTAAATATTTGTTATAAGCGATGTCCTTGAAAATTCAAGACACGTTATTTTTTGTGGTCAATTAGCTACTAATTTCAACATATCTCTCAGTATTCAAATGTCTTCTATTGTAGCAGAAGTAGTTGAACTATCTCTTAACTTTTATATGTCTCTTAATGTTTATATATCTTATTTTATAATAGAAACATGTGAAATAATAGGTTTATCATGTCATGGTCCATTACAAACACTACCTTCAATCTTACTAGTGGACGAATTCTTTACTTCTACAGATAGTGAAATAGTTGTTAAAAAACTTTACGAGAATAAAGATAAATTACCTAGAGATTTGAGTTTACTTATAACAAAACAAAACTTTCAATTCAAAATTTTTTCTGTTTACATCTAATCTTTTTTAAGGTTAAATGTATAGATGAAATGAGTAAATGATGAGTTCATGCAATATTAGTGCAACAAAATACATATTTTAAAGTGAAACAGATAGATAAGGTACACACATGTTTCTCAGATCAATTGTCCGATGAATATCATCAAGCCACTTTTCAGCTTATTAGTAAGCTTATAAAAGATAAGTTTGCCGATTACAGCTAATGACACATGGTGAAAAATATACAAGCTGAAATCTACAACGAGTATAGGATATTACAATCATATGCAAAGGTTTAGCATGCAAAAAAAGCTGCATTTACCTTGAACTTGTTACTGAAATATTGTCATATATTGCAGTCTACTAATGTTGAAACTGTAATATATATTTAGAGTGATAAAGATACTTATTTTAAATATTTTTTTATGGTACTTGATGCTTGTATCAAGGGGTTTCGTTCATCAATTAGATCAATAATTATTATTAATAGGAGTTTTTTGAAAAAAAAAAATCATAGAATACTATTTGTGACAGCTTATAAAGATGGTAATGATCAAATTTTCCTGTTAATTATTAAGATTAAGGACAATGAAAATGATGATTCTTGGTAATGGTTTATACAGAAGTTTTAAAGTGTCATTAAAAAGGTACAAGATTTAATGTTTATTTCTAACTATTATGCAAATATAGAAAAGATAATATACACTGTTTTCCTCAAAGCTACACATGAAATTTTTTACTTCTCACATTTTAGATAATGTTCTTTTGAATTTTAATAAAATGAAGAAACCCGAGGTGGATAAATTTATAAAAACTTTTTTTATTGCTACTAAGGCATATTGTATTAACAACTTTAGTGATCAAATGTCAAAACTGAAACAGATTAATCCTAAAACAATGAAATGTATAAAAGAAAAAGTTGGATGTCATAAATGGGCTCAAGTACACTTTAATAGCAGGAGATATAATATTATGACCACCAATATTGCTAAATATTTAAATGTAACACTACGGCATGCACGAATGCTTCCCATCACATCATTAACTTAGGTTCTTAGAAGTTTACTGTAAAAGTGATTTTATGAGAAAAGAAACAAAGCAACTAAGGTGGAAACTAAACTAACAAAGTCAAATGATGATAAACAAAAAAAAAAAAGGCCAAAAAAAAAGGCCAAAGCAACAAGAAATATGATAATTTGGCTTGTTGACTAGTTTGAATATCACTTGAAGGACGGAGATAGAGATGCAGTTATTGACTTGGGTGTCAAGAGATGTATATGTAAAAAATTTAATTTACATCAATTACTATGTGTTCATACACTTATAGTATATAAGGATATGTGCTTACCATATCTCAATCTTTGCTCTCTTTACTATGCAGTGATTGTACTTACTATCGCTTATTCAAATTCAATTCACCCCATTAAGCATCACTCAGATTGGGTACTTCTAAGTGATGTGTAGGATATCGTTCTCCTACAACTTATCCAACAACTTGAGCTAGGACAATTTTGAGTTCAAAGGAGGCATTCTATTAAAAAGGATGTTGCATGAAAAAGGTGTTCTCGGTATAATCAATGTGGTTATTATAGACAAAGTTACAAAAATCACGTACCTCTACACCTAATTTAGAAGTGTGAGATGTATGATATATATCTTTTTTTTTCTTTACGAACACATATTCAATTATTAGATGTATCACACTTAACAATTTGTTGAATAAATTTTTAAATTTTGATAATTTGATATTGAATAATTTTTTGGTATTATTAATTTGTTATTGGATACATTTTTGTTACCTATCATTGTTTTATTAGGTTATGATTAACATTGTAAAAATTTATTTCCATATTCTTGTTACCTATCAATGTGTTATTAGGTTATCATGTGATGCATCTATACAAAAAAGCCATCTATAAAACCTTCACGCACAATAAATATATAAAACATCTATATATATATATGTGTGTGTGTGTGTGTGTACATGTACAAGCTACATGAGTTCCTGACATTATAAATTAAATGCCATCGTCTTCCTTAATTGTTTTGCATCACACAACCCAAAATTTAAAGTTCTCTAAAGGCCTAAATGCTCTATATATTTATAAATAAATACACTACAGTCACTTCTGTGTAAAACTTGTTATGAAACACCATCGCACAACCTAGTGGTAGGAAATAGAGATCCATTGTCTGACAACTCTAACCTATGTGAATAAAATATAGTCTCTCATAATAGAAATGGAAAGAGCTCAAATATGCACTGAACATAAGATACCATGAAGTCATCTTGAGTCAATGCGATAAATGAATTATATATATCAATATGCCTCCTAAGAAAATCTAGTATTGTTACAATCTAATGCCTTTAATACATATTAACTAAAAGATAGATGAAATCAACGTCATACCAAGTCCTCAACCTATTTATTTAGTCTTGTGATGGTAGTATATCATCCACCATATACTAACTGACCTCTTGAAATGTCCATGGATAATCTTATTTTAATCTCCACCACAACTCAGTAAAATAAGCATATAAAATATTATTTTAAATAGATAATTAAAACTAATACTGATTTAATTGATTATTAGATAAATTATAAACAAATAACTATAAATTGCTTATGCTATTGAGTCTATAATAAGTCTAGATACGCATTAATATGCTGTCAAATAATAATATAATAATGGGATTAATTTATCTAACAATAAAATATTTTAAATAAAATATTTCATTTAGTCTTTTACTTATGTTATCCTCTAAATAAGAACACTACCAAGTATGGTAAGGTACCATACACAATTCGTGCTACACCTGCGTAACTCTACTAGCTAAGAGTCACAACCATGCATCAAAACAACAAACTTAGTCTATTGCTCCTAAAGACGAGAAACAACACCTACTTTTTATTTCTTCGGCTTAGTAAGATATACAAATAAACTAACGAATGGCCTAACTTTCTTATACAACCGACCAAACTTACCATATAAATATGGAGTAAGTGTCACAACCATCTCCTGGACATTCAAAGGTGCTGAATGGGTATCCGTTGTATCAATCTTAGAGATCTTTTAGACATCTAGTAAGCTATCATCATATACATTCAAATCTTCTTACAATTTGAATATAATAACATTAGTAATAATCATTTATAAATACATATACACTATCTACATTAAGGAGGTGCATACTTGAGGCTGAGATTGTCCTATAATTGCCTTGAACCACTTAAACATCTTAGTCTGTAAAGCCAGCACCTCATGTACAACCTTCTACTTAACAAAAGCAATCTCAGCATGAAACAACTCCTCTTAATGAATAAATCATGCCTCCATATCTGCACGCATGACCTCAATCACCTTGAGAACCTCATCCACGTGTATATATTGAGCTTTTTCTAGTGTGCACACTGGCTCATCTGCTAAAAGGGGTATAAATAGTATATCTTCTTTATTATGCGTTAAGAGTATAGAATAAATAGTTTCCTCAATAAAAGATAGTTGTGGCTACAAGCCATAGGATATTTTTTAAAATACATATAATTAGCAATTGAATTATAAATAAAAATGGTACAATTAAAGATTATACCTCATCTACAAGTATAAATGCATCCTGTGCAGGTGCAACAAGAGAAAACAAAATATCTCCCTTATAATATCCTTAAGCCACCTCGTTGGCATTCACCTACTGCACGTATGATAATATTCTCTCTGCATGCGTAGGAGCCGGCTTATGTAAGGGAGTATGTTGTATTAACGACTATTTATCAATAAAAATATAAATGAAAAATTATCATACTTATAATTTAATTGATTTAAAACAAATTAATTCTTACATTGTCTGCTGCAAACATAATATTATTGACTTCCAGGTGTTTAACATTCTTTATTATAGTTCACTACAAGATACAAGAAAGCTCGTCCTTTATCTTTGTATTATACTTTTTCTTACAAATAGAGATAGATTCGTAAATTCATATAAAAAATGACAATAAATTAATCAAGTTTGAAAAAAATTCAATGAAATCTCCCTTATAATATAGACATTTCAAAAAAATTAAACCTATAAATAAATAACCTATACACTTTCAATAATTTATAATTCAACAAATACCAACAACACATAAACTTAACTAATATAGGACCTTTAACACCCCCTAGTATATAGTCATATTTTATGTATAAATAATATGAATAGGTAATTATCTAGAATACAACAGGAAGGCCTTCTAAGTCATAATACTCTACCACGTGCTTCTTGTCTTTCTGTTGTTACTCCTTGAATTTATTTGCCTTTCCAACCAATGCTTGAGACAAGTAATTACATATCAGTGCCCATGACATTGTGCCCCAAGGATAGCTTGTAAATGCATATAGATCATTAACTAGTTGAAGTATAAATAAATCAATATTTTCACATGTATCTCGCTCAATTAAAAATCTCTCAACAAATAAAAGTCAAAACTATCTTCAATGGATCATCATCATCCACTATGCTAAAATTTATATTTCGCATGAATTTGTCAAATTCTAAATGCGTGGTATATAATGACCTCAGAAAAAACTTATCACAGAGTCGGTGTGTATTTATCTTGTCTTTTAAAATTTTCTATTCAATTGGATAATTCTTAAAATTTAATCCAATTATCAACCCAAACTCAACTTTGGAAAATCGAATCACTTGGCCAAATATCAAGAATCACATCTGCTGCTTCAACACATTCTCAAATATACTAACTTATCTCAATGGCAAACTATACACAAGTTATCTAGAGAATACAAGCTTCTGCAACTCTAAAAACCTACTAAAACATAATTTACAGAATAGATTGAGCTGTGCGTAAATTAACTTTTCCTTTATTATCTCAATCTTCCACACGTGTGATAGAGAAGTCATGATAGTAGGATAAAAATCCCCTTCTGGTGTCTTTAATACTTAGCTTACATGTTCATTAAATGTACTCATTAGTCTTGCAAAACAACAATAAAACGATGCAAAATAGTAAGTTTTCATATATTACACGATGATTTCTATTAAGAGATCAACAAAGCATATATAATCTCAACATTGCAATGAATTTTGTACCCTATTGACAAAATTCGTTAAAATTCTCAATAATGAGTCACTTTTCAATTATATTTGTCAACAGATTAAGCTCAACATAAAATGGATACACAAACCAAGATGGTTTTGGGCCTTTAACAAATATCATCGAGATGGCCTTAATCTCTCGACAAATATCGTCGAAAAATGACCTATTGTTGGGAATCTCAACGAATTTTCATGAAGGGTATAAAAATTGTCAAGAATCTCAATGAATTTCATCAAAGAGGTACAAACTTCATCTTCTTCGTCAATCTCTCTCAACAAAAATAACACAATTATTCATCTTTCACCCTGATTCCAAAAACAATATAGTTGTAAACATAAATTTAAAAACAAATATAAAACCCATTTTTATGTCCTATTCAAACCAACAAAAGTAAGTTTAATCACATTTCTAGCCCTAAACAATGTTAATATATGATATGTATTTATCAAATATTTGCATAAAACAATTAAAATGGCAAAAAACAAAAGCCTGTTAATAATGTGCATTTGATTCAACAGCCAAAAAACCAAATATTTAGATGTTTTTTCAGTGTTTTTCGCATGTCTCTTTCTCAGTAATGGTTTAGTTTATTTCAACCCATTTGAAAATGCATGGTAGGTAGATGAGAAGAGAATGAGAAGTTAAGGGTAGCCTTTATCAATTTGAAAATACAATAGGAATAAATTGTCATGGTGCCTTATTTTTGCCCCCAAATATAAATGGCTTTTAAGGTGGGCTATAAATATAAAGTGAATAAAAAATTAAGTTATTTTTGTGAAAAAAAAAACCAAAAAAATGTGATGAGCAATAGGTGGGTACGGTTCTAGAAAATGTAAAGGTCTTAGGCAAAGATTTTATATTAGTGCCCTTTTAAATTTAAATAAAAATATGTTAATTTTTCTTCTAATTTTTTTTTTCAAAATTTATTCTTCTAGCTTTTTGAGATGCAAAATTATTAATGAAAACTTTTGTAGACATATTTATTGTTAAACTACAAACAAATAAAGACAAATATTTTTTTTATAAAATAAAATAATTATGCTACAAATATAATTTGTAAAGAGCAATTTTAGACATTTTAAATTTAACTCGTGCATTTATCAGTGGGTAATATATTTTTAAAGTTTTCAAAATCATTTATAACACCATTCCACCACTCACTTAATAACTAATACATTACCTAGTGTGAAAATTTGGAATACAAATTTAATACATCTACTCATTTCTTAAACAAAAATAAAATATAATAATTAATCAAAATGTAATACAACATGATAAATTAAGATAGTGATAATTAAAAGAATTAACTTATTCAATAGCATAGAAGAAAGAAAGTTAGTTCATTCCATGGTAGAGAAAATGAAAATAGAATTTGATATAATTAAAGTATTGTATTGAGGTTTTTTTACAGGTTTATTAAAATATAGAAAGATTATAATATTATAATAGTAATTTTTACTATGAGATTAATTTGGTTTGGGAAAAGATTTAGGCAATTAATTTTGAAAATGTGGTTTTCTGTAGGTTTATAAAAAAATTATAAAGAATCATAACGTCATAATTTGACTTTCACTAGGAGATTAATTTAGAAAAGGAAGGTTAACTACTAAAATAGGTTGACTTTTCATAAGAAAATAACAGTGAACAATTTTTAATCCTACCTAACTAACACTTAATGAATAAAAAGAAATTATTATTATCATTATTATTATTGTTTTACATATATATATAAGATAAGTATTGAACTTTTTTAAACAAATAAATGCATATATTTCGGTTGAGCCTTCCTACAAATTGAGACTTTAGGCAAACCCAACCCTAATAAGCATGGTTTAACAGTGAATGAAGACGACTTTCTTGTTAGGTTGTGAGTGTTTTTTTTTTTTTTTTTAATTAGAGAGAGAGAGTGCATTGGCCTACATAAGGTGACATGAATTTCTTCTTGGTCATATTATCTCGATTGTACAGTAGAATCAGTTATGTATCTCAATTATTCCTGCACCTTGTTAATTTTCATTATAAGTGTTGACATTTAACTTTTTTTCTCGTGAATGTGATTGGCATATCAAATACAATCTATATCAAGACCTTAGAATGTGAAAGAGATGTGCTCAACTGTAACTAGTTAGCATAATATCAAGGAAGAAATTAAGGAAAATCAAGAGAGATACAAGGCAAGTGAATAATAAGGTACCTTCAACAATCCAAATAAATAAATAAAGAAATGTAAAAAAAAAAAAAAAAAAAAGACGATAAATTGTCATATTTATGTGTTTTGAAAATTTGTGAATATGTCGCAACAAGAAATCCTTTATACTAGAGAATGAGTATAATAGCTTCTTTACAACTACAAAGTAACAATAATATACAACTAATAAAAAAAAAAAAAAAAGCCCACTTTGTGATTCAAAATGAAAGGATTTATTTGTTAAAAAGAAAGAGAAACCATTAAAATATAAAGAGAATGAGCGACACTAATTTATTTAATATAATTATTTTTTTAAAAATTAATAATTGAATTTATTTTGTTTTATATAATATTACTTAAATTTATAATATAAAATTTTTTAAATTTATTTATAACTATTGACCTAATATATCAGTAAAAGTTTATTTTATCTATAATTATTAATAAAAATATATTAATAATATAATGTTTATTTTATTTAAGAATATTAACAAAATATATGTATAATAATAATAATAATAATAATAATAATAATAAATACAATTAATATTTAAAAATAAAAAAGAATAATTAAAAATTTTAATTTATTAATAAATTTAAGTAAAAGATAATTTTATTTAAGCAAAAAAATAATGAATTATTTTTATTAATAATTATAGATAAAATAAACTTTATATACAAACTTATGTAATAAAATTATTTCGTTACCACATATTCCTATAATTTTTTTTTAAATTTGTGAATTTTTATGTACTTCCGTATTAATATAAAACACATTACAATAATATAACTCTATGCAATGAGTTATATATATATATATATATATATAGCATTACTATTTTTATTTTATTTTTATAAAAATGAAAAAAATATATATGTCAATGTTATGACACTAATAATGCATGAATTTATATAAACAAGTTCATATAAAAGGTTGTATCTATTTAAATCTTGATAAAAAAAATAATAAACACTTGTTTTATATATTTTTCAAGGATATAAAAGTAAAAGACTTATGATATGAATAAAAATATTACGGGATATTGGATTTGGATGGAAAATTGCGAAAAAAAAAATACGTTAATTAATAATTATATTTATTGTATTAAATAATACTACTCTTCTATTACAAGTTAATAAATATAAATATTACGAATACAATCGGAATGTCACGTGGAAACAGAAGGGGACTGTGGTCAACTTTTGGTGTTTGCTTGAAAATTATTCGCACGTTAGGTAGTGGTTGTTTTAAGACTTCTCAAACAAGTTTTACTTCTACTTTGGAAAAAGTTAGAAAAAATAAAAAATCACGTGAGCCCTTATAATTTGAACTAATATCTTGCTATCTTACTATATTATAAACAGTACTTTAGGACCCCTTAATTTTCAAATTTTTGTAAAATTTAATAATTTCATCTTAGATATATCTTTTTTACTACGGAATTTTTTTTTATTTTAATTAGCAGGGCACAAATATATACCAAAATAATACTTTAAAATTTACTTCTATTAAAGAGAGATTTGTACTACTTCAGATAATTTGTAATTTGTATAATTCATAAATTTGATCTAAAATTTTTGTTATTACGAAATTAAAAATAATTGAGTAGAGAAAATTATCATTGTTTTATATGATTTGACCTGCTATTGCTTTGTATATTTCAAAAAATTATCTAACACTTGCTACCGATTTTTTTTTATGATTTTTTCTAATCATAATATATATTTTATGACAAAAGAAACTAGATATATAATTAAAAATAAAATATATGAATATTATTACTCAAAAATTTAAAATAATAATGAGTTTGGGATTCGCCAATCAACACTAAGTCTAAAGTAAATTGTATAAAATATTTAAATATTTGTTTTTTTATAACAAAATTTACTATGAACTTGAATTCTTTTTAAAATTTTTTTAAACTAATTTGAACTAAAATAAAAAAAAATTAACAATTTTATTCATAATACTATTGAAAAATAATTTTCTGCATTATTAATAATTGTAATTATAAAAATTTATTATGAACATAGATTTGTTAATAATATGAATTTTAGGACATTTTTAAAATATAAAATATATCATAGTATGTAAGCCTTAACCGAATTTAAATTTATTCGAAATATGTTGAGATATTTTTATCTAACTTAAATTGAAATTCATTGACAATAAAATCATTAAATTATACAAAATTCGATAATTAAATTAAATATTTTTAATAAATAGAAGATTTCATGTATTTTTGTGAGATGGAATTTTTTTTTTTAAAAAAAAAAGTCAAAATCTAGATCATCAAGGCTAAAACCATCAACAAGCAAGGAAAAACACTAAAACTAGGCCCCTAAAAAAAACAAAAAACAAAAAGGACGTTAACGAAGTATTTTTAACATTAGAGAGGTCTTAGATATTATTCTAAAAACAACGAGCGAATGTGATATTAGAACAAATCATAGGGGGTAGTCCCTTATTTTCTTGTATTTTCATTTTTTTAAAAGAAAAGAAAAATAGAAAAAAAAAATTTGCTTAAGGCGAGGCAAGTGGATCAATCCCGAGTCTGGATCTCTTATAACTGTTCAGCTCACCTGGGTCCTTTGTTGGCTCGCTGGTTCTCTCTCTCTGCGGCCTCTTCCTGCTGGAATTTTCTTTACATACAAACAGACCTCTAAAAAAAAAAAAAAACCTAGGTTTAGTGCTTCGCTATAGCCCAAAACGACAGTGAAATAATGTCGCAGAACGGGAAATTGATGCCTAATCTGGACCAGCAGAGCACGAAACTCCTAAACCTCACAGTTCTTCAGCGAATCGATCCATTCATTGAAGAAATCCTCATAACTGCCGCTCATGTCACCTTCTACGAGTTCGACATCGACCTCAGCCAGTGGGTACACACTTCTCTCTCCCTCTCCCTCTTCCTAACCCTTTTTCTATGTTCCTTTTTTTTTCTTCGAAAGCTTTGGCTGATTTTTTGTTTCGTTGATTTGGTTGTAGAGTCGCAAGGATGTTGAAGGATCTCTCTTTGTCGTCAAAAGGTTAAATCCTCTTTCTCTTTATGCATTGTGTTTTGTATTTGAATTCAGTGTTTGGGGATTAGACATGTCGTATGATGATTTTTGTAGCTGAGAGTGATATTTTGACTTTTGATTTCAGGAGTACACAACCTCGATTTCAGTTTGTTGTCATGAATAGGCGGAATACAGGTTGATTTGCTGTTGTGCTGTTTCGTTATTTGTGTTTCAGTATGCTAAATTGTCTCACTCTTGTTCTGATTACTAATGGGTGAAATAATTGGGTTCTTTGGGGGAGTAGTTGATTGTATGTGGCATTTTTCATTATCGGGTAGATCTCTGAAGTTATTTTATCAGTACTAGCTTTTAAGCATGGTTTTAAATTAAAGAAGACAGTGGGCCGGTAGGCAATATTGATTTGCCTATGACATAGGGGCCTGCCTATTTGTAATGACATCGGCTAGGTATCAGGTGCAAAAGTTGTCTTGACAGGTCTAGTATGGGGGACAAGATCAAGGTTCTATTAGGTTGATGAGAATTTTCAACTTTGTGATTTGACTTTCAATTTGAAATTCTTTTGTCTGGAGCATCTATCTGAACAGAAGAAGATCTATTTTGAGGTGCCTGTTATTGATCAATTCATTGCAATCAGGAGTGGAGGTTGATACCGTTATTCAGATATGGTGTATTTTAGACGATGTCCATTTGATAATAACCAGCTTTTTTAATCTTGCTCATAATAAGACTTATATTTGATGTCTTGCTGTGGCAACAATTGATGCTAAGTGTTATTGGCTTCTTTCATATGGCCTTCAAATTTGTTTATAAATTTGCTTGTATTGAGAAGCTTCAATATGCTTATATTTGAACAGATAATTTGGTCGAAAATCTTTTGGGAGATTTTGAGTATGAAGTTCAGGTTCCATATTTATTATATCGAAATGCATCCCAAGAAGTGAATGGTATTTGGTTCTACAATGCACGTGAATGTGAAGAGGTAGCTAATCTTTTTAGCAGGTATGATTGTTTTACTATAGTAGTAGTTTATATGAATATTGTCATGTTCTTACATGTTGATAATTGACGCCTAGAAAATAATTTTTATTAGTTGGTCTCAGTGTAAAGTTGAATAATATAGTTTTGATGAATGTGGAATTTCTTTGAGGAAAGTAAAGAGGGCATAAATGATATCATTTATTCAGGGTGAATGCTGAGTAGATTAAATTCATTTCGTTGATGGGAAAGGTTGCCCGTGATATATTTGGGATTTGGGACATTGCGCCATTTGCGCTGATTAGTACTCCCATAAGCATGAGTTAGTTTTAGTTAGTCATAGAAGTTTTACAAGCAGGGAGGTGGCAATTTTTTTGAATATGAGGCAAACAATATGAGTTATTGTGGCCATTGTATAGAAAGCAAACTATATGGCAATGGTTATGTAGCCTGTTAATATGACGTATTTTGTTGTTTCCCCTTATTTGAAGATGCATTGCTATGCTCTGTGTCATTGTTGGTTGGAGGGATGTGATGATTTTTAGTTGGACCTTAAGTGCAGAAGATAGGTATCCAAGATATTGACATCCTTTAGATGATTGTAAATTTGTCTTTCTGTTTATTTATTTACTATTCTTCTGTTCATGGCAGTGGGTTGATATTTGAGTTGCAGTCGGATCCTTGCTTAGATTTTTTTTCCTTTTTGTTTTGTTTGCAAAAGCTGGTTGAACAGCTCCATATTCCATGTCATTATTTTCTTCATGTGATGCAATCAGTTTTCTGCAATTTTAAATTGCATAGAATTTGCTGATTACATGATCATCTGCAATTTTCTTTTAATCCAGTATTTGATTTTACCGATCTTGCTTCTTGTATATTATCCTCTGGTTTTGGCCACTATCTTCTAATGCTATTTGTGTCGCTTATAAATACTGAATTACATTTTAGAGGAGAAGCTGAAATTGGAGGTCTTTCTGGATGGCATTGAATAGGAGAAGAGAGTTGGGAAGAAAACTTTTAGACAATCATTCTTAATTATTGCCTTTCTTTACCAGACTGTGATTTTTCAATTTTGTGGCTTATTATGCAAAATGTAACTCTAACATAGGTACAAGGAGGCTAAAGGAACTAGATGTTTGACCATGATATACACACAATCGTTGATATGAAGGTGCTGTATAATTTTAACTTACAATGAATTTACTTGTGAATGTTCTTTTGCAAGATTTACTGTGTTCATCTAGATCAAATGGCTGTTATTGGAAAGGTCCGAGTCCCAAAAAGAGATTCTTTAGGGAAGTTCAAACCAATAAATTTTCTCTTGGTAGGAAATCTAGCAAGGCACCATCATGATGAAATGCCATGAGATTCCTGTTTCCTAAAGATTATAGGTTCAGCAATGTCTGCTATATTTTTAAAAAACTTGGAATTGGGAGGAAAAGGAGTAGAATAACTGTTATGATTAATTAGTTCTATTAGATCATCGTATCATGTCCTAACGTGACTGTCTTAGCTTATGATCATATTCTCTCAAAATGAGAATGGTTGCATTATGTTCTTGACAGTGCTCAGTATTGGTTAATTCATTGAGTGATTTTACCATAATATATTTTCAGTTGTTGCTAACATTTAACGCAATTTAGTTCATTACAATTATGTTGATGACAGGATTCTAGATATGATTGTTGGAAATGCTCACTTTAGTCATAAATATATTGCATTATTTATTTTTCTATTATATACGTTTTACTAGTAAAGTTGTTTTTAATTCAAATAGATTTTTAATCTCAATTTTCTTACTACTTATTCATTATTATTATCTTTTCAAATGCAGGATTTTGAGTGCGTATTCCAAGGTCCCTCCAAAGTCAAAGGTAGCATCATCTAAAAGGTAACAATTGCTCAACATTGTACACCTTGTATTGTATTTTTAACCTGTAAGGAAATACTGATAATTTCCTCATTTCTTATTTTGTACAAGTTTGTGTTTTCATTTTGCGCCCTTAGGTATCATTATAATTTTTGATCCATTTAGTTTCACAGTCTGCCATATTACATTGCTGTTATCAGTGTTCATATTACCTTAAGGATAGTAGCCAATAAATTCCTTTGGCCCCATACACACACACACACAACAGTGAATACCTCGTGTTCAAATTCCTATACAAACTTTTCTCATATAAATTGATGCAGCACAAAAGAAGTGGATCAGTGAAAATAAAAAATAGATGAAATTAGTTGAAAGAGATGTTCTAAATTGATTAAAATAATTACGTATTAGTTTGCATAAGAAGAGATTGTATAGGAGTTTGTATATATAGTATTACTCTATATATGCATGAGTAGAAATGTTAGTTGAGCAACATCGCCAACTATATCATCTTTCTCTATATATGGGACAGGTTCAACAATCTTTTTGTTTTGCACAATTTTTGACACAAGTTTTAACTATCATATCACAACTCATCTGATGATCAAGATCAAAGCTGGTGTGGAATATTATGTTATTAAAGTTTTAAGTAATAAACAGTGCACACCATTATAATAATAAATAGTTCTCTTCACTGTCCGCCCTGGGGGATATTCTCTTGTATGCTACCTTTTTTTCCTTTTAAATTAATACGGTGTAAATGTTACAATTATGAAGTTAAAAAGTTTGGTCAGTTTTTACTCTTTAGCTTTCTCGCTTCCATCTTATTGCCATGCCAAAATATTGATATGAGCTGTCTGAACAACTTTAATTTTTTATTAATGATAATCGTCTTTTGAATCAAAGTGAAAGATTTCACAAGCATTGGATATAAAAGTGGAAGATTAGACATGCTCTTGTTCAACAAGTTCAACCTTTAGTAATAATCATTTACAGTAGTTAAATAACTGATAGTATACATAGATGTGTATATATGTACTGTCATTCCCTCTTGCCATAAAAAGGCTCGTCAAAGATGATTTGTCCTCTGATTGTTCTGACATTTTACTGGACCTACAGTAGTTCTATTTGAGGTGAAAAAACGGTTTATTTTTCCCAACTATTTTAGTAATTCTCTTACCTTGTAAAGCAGTCTGTTTAAGCATACAAAATGTTTTTTGAGTTTTGATAAGAGAGAGAAGTGAAAAGACAAAGTACAACATGGATGAGAGAGAAAGGAGAGGAGCGAATGATTTATAATTATAATGGGGCCCATTGTTTATCAAACAGGTTTTAGAAGATATAAATTCACGTCAGCTTTATAAGTTGTTGTCCAATGGTTAACTTTTGTATAATTACGCAGACATGCGCTTTTTTAGTAGACTGCAATTCTCTGTACAATGAATTTGTGTGAGGATAAAATTTTGCACAAATCTTTGTACAAAGAATGTGCAAATTTTTGTCTTTCAAGCATTTCTTTGTACAAAGAATTGTTGTCTGCATTAGAGGACTCAATATATATTTATATCTAATATACATGATTCTTGGCACCAAATCTTTTTATGCAAATTGTATACTGTTAATGCATTTTTAAGAGTTGCGACTAAATCTAATATACATAAATAATATGTTTTCATGTATATAATTAACATGTATTTTAGATCTCAGTCATTGAAGTATATTAATTCACAGTCTAAAGACGGTGTAAGAATTTGTGTAAAAATTTGGCTCAAATGTTGTAGCAAATTTGGACGACTAGAAAAGCAATTTGTAGCATTTGATCTAAAGTTCAAGGTCAAGATGTTTTTTCTTTTCTTGGGGGTTGGGGGGATGGGTACAGGCTTAGTCAGTTCTAATCCTGTAGAAAATCATAGTAAATAGACAATAAATCTGCTGCCAGCTCCCTTTCGCACGGTGCATGCTAAGCAAGGGGCACTTTCTATGAATCTAAAGACAGAAGGAATTCAGAACTGACTTTGACAAATACAAGCACAAATGTGGATACCTACAAAAGTTCAATACCACCTCCTCAGCGCAAAATTTTGATAGGCATTGGTAACAAAGTGGGTTAGAATGGCCTTATACAGGCCTTTCTGTAGTATGTGTGTTGTCTCTTTCTTCCGTCTTTACCTAATGGGAAAATAGTGTTAATCCCCTCTTACTGGCCTGTAACAATGAACAACAAAATCTTTGCAAGACAAAATATGTAAGATAGGAGAGTGAGGAGAGATCTGCAGTAGGAGCTGTTGGCAAGTGTGGAGATCTAAATAAAATGAAAAGTGCTTATGAAAAATGAGGAAGATTGGTTTAGATGGAAAATGAAGAGTAGTCTGCTTGCACTAGTCTGATCAGTGGCTACCCAATTGAAAATAAGTGGAGAGGAGAGGAGAGAAATAGTCTTTGTGTTATACACTTGCACTTGGCTTTGAAATATTTTCTTTTCATGTTTAGCTTGGATGGCATCACCTTCAATAAACATTTTATATCAGCTAATTATTATTAAAATTCTAGTCTTTAAGTTGTGGTCATGTTTAACTGCAGTGAGTTTGAGGAACTAGAAGCTGTTCCAACTATGGCAGTTATGGACGGTCCTCTGGAGCCACCATCATCAACTGCCTCCAATGCTGCTGATGTCCCTGAAGATCCTGCCTTTGTCAACTTCTTCAGTGTATGATCTCTTTTAAATAATATGTTTCATGGTTCTAGTAGTATTTGGAGGAATTCTGTTTCAAGTGTCTTGAATCTGAAGGTAATTGCAGATGTAATTAACTAGGCCACTTCCTCAAAACTTCTGGAAGATCTCTTTGAGTTGGTCATTAAGGGTTAGAGATTATGTGATTTATACATGGCTAGAATCTGGAGAAGCCGTGGCATTCTGGATGTTATGAAGTGAAACTGTAGGAAAACAATATCTATTTATTTATTTTTTGTTTGGGGGTTGGGTTAGTTGGCCTTGGTTGCTAAAAATGTAGACAACATAATCATGAAACTGCTGTAAGCCATATGCTTATATGTTAGCACTGAATTGATTGTGTTTCTCTTTGGTATGTGAGGTTCAATTTCCATAATGACCTTGTATATGACCAATTCTGTCTTTACCATTGCAGACAGCTATGACTCTGGGGAATGCTTCAAACGCAGCAATTTCTGCACAACCTTATCAGTCTCCTACAACAATTTCTCTGCCTGCTCATCCAACCAGTCTTGCTTCTCCTGTTGTGCCAACCATGCAGATACCATCTCCTCCACTAGCAGCTTCTACTCCTTTAATGCCACCCCTTGACACCTCTGAATCCTGGAATCGGACTGCTAATCTTGTGAAGCCTTCCTCATTCTTTGTTCCTCCTCCTTCAACAGCTGCACAGACGATGCCACCTCTCTCTTCATCTACACCTACAGCTCCACGACCTAATCCTCCCTTGAGCCTACAACGCCAGTGTGGTGCTCCATTGCTTCAACCTTTTCCACCACCAACTCCACCACCATCTCTTACCCCTGTTTTTACTTCAAACTATGGACCAGTTATCAGCAGAGAGAAAGTCCGAGATGCTCTTTTGGTACTTGTTCAGGTTTGTGTTTCTGGTTATGGAAATATTTGAAGTTGGAGTTACATTTTTGACAAGTTTATTACTGCTGTTAGATTAGGGAACTATATCTCATAACTGGTATAATCCTTAACTACAACAGCTTGCATAAGGGCATTTTGAGATGACAACAGCTGATTGAAGGCAGTAGAATTTATATCTGTGGAGAAAAACTACTAATGCTCTTTGGATGCCTTGTGCAAAAACGAATTAGGGTTTTTATACACATACCAGAACTCATATCTAAACATGGCATATGAAAAGAAATAATTTTTCCTGGTCTGTTTAGTCTCATTTATTACAATTCTCACCATGCACATGATATCTTGGAGCTGATAACTTAAACTTGTAATTAGTGTATTATTTGTGAAACATAAAATATTCTGTTTTTGGTTGTGCTTTCTTCAGTTATTGTTTTCCATTTGTATCTGACCAGAGTTTATATATGATAGGACAATCAATTCATAGACATGGTATATCGAGCATTGCTGAATGCGCACCATTCTTGACTGGTTGAAAGTGATACTGTTATGTAGCTGCTGCTAGATTTTGTAGCTTTCTACAAGTGTGCGAGACCCAGTTTGTATAGCATTTCAACTCTGAATCCTTGGTTTTGACGGAAAACTTATTGGTATATATTAATTCTTCCTTTTGTTAGTTAGGGATGCAGAGAAACACTTGCTATATTCAATTATCATTTTTGGGTTTGGGTTTATATGTTACATGCCTCAAAAGGTTGCCTGTGCCTCAATTCAATTATGTCCATGAACTACCACAAAATCACCAAAAAAAAAAATTGATTTATATGGTAGTAAATTTGAGTAGTTTTAAATTTGGTTGAAGTCTCTGTATAAAATGTTTTTCCTTTTTTTTTTTTTAATGCCTTTGAATTTAATGGTTAAGTTTGTTTTTATGAATTACTAGTATCTCTTTTTTTTTTTTTTTTTTTTGACAGATAAGTTTGAGAAAATAAATAGGATTCATTGGAGGATATAAAAAATTATATATAATGTTGATGATATAAAAGTAATTCACAATAAAATATGCATTTTGAAGAAATAGATGAACAATTTGGGGATAATTTTTTATAATGTTAACAATAACAATTAGTTTTCAATGTAAAAGCATGTTGATTTGTTACTTGTTATGATCACTTATATCACCATAACATAAATGTTATTTAACATGGTAAAATAAAACAAATTTTGCTACCAATTATCTTATTTAGAAAGAAAATTTTCGGAAAATTTTATAACATGGAGGGATTCTAACAAATACTTTAAAAGCAGGACAAGGGTTGCTTAATAACTTATCAAATACTTCAAAAAAATAATAATAATGTAAACTTTAGAATTTGTATTATAACTTGATTGCTTAGATAAAAAGAAATAAATAAAATCACATGTCATTTATAATTATCACAAATTCTTGTATCATATGTTTTACTTTTGAAATATGTTATATTTTTGAAATCTCAATTTATTGTACCGTCAAATTTTTTTTAATAGTTAAAATTTTTTTTTACCATAATTAGTTTAGATAAAAAGATCGAGAATTAAAAAATTAAAAAGATTGAGAATTAAAAAATTAAATTTAACTGATCAATTTTTTTTATTTTATTTTTTATTTTAAAGGTACTTCAAATGTTTTTCATTTGTTGTTATTGATTCTAGATTTGAAAAATCAAATAACAATTGATTGTTATTGATTCTAGTCTAGGTTTGAAAAATCAAATCAAACTAAAAATTGAAAATATAAATATATATATATATAGAAAACTTAAAATTTTTTTTAAAAACTAATGTGATATATCTTAATTATATTTTTATTAGAAAATATATATATATAATTTAAATTTAAATTATTTTATAAAAAAAATATAATTTTAAATTTAAATTATAAAATTAAATTAAATCGACTAATTCTTTCTCATTTGGTATTCAGGTCAATACAAGTAACAATTCTTATGCTAAGAAAATAATAAATCCTAGTAAATAACAGATTAGAACTTAACTAAACAAAGAAAATAATGAACTAAAGTCATGCTTAAACAATAAAAATCAAATAAGAATTCTAATTAAGCAGGGAAAAAAAATTAAATAAGACTCAAATAATAATTCTTAATTTATTTTCTGGCGGTCGTTGTCCGCGAATGCGGCTTGGCGGGATCGATGTTTTCGTCGCCTGTGTCATTATAGCTTTGAAGTGTTCTGATCGCGATCGAATGAAACCAAAAGGTTGATGTAAAGTTCCGATGCCGAAATCGGTTTGGGTCTGTTAAGGACTCTTTAGCTTTTGTTTTGCAAAGATTTTGTATTGGTTTGTAATTGGGAAGAAAATAAAGAATCAGGATATTTGTGTCAAAAAAAAATAATTAAATAAAGTTTAAGCCAAGAAGAACAAAGAATAAAATTTAGGATGGGCTATGCTTAAAAAATGGGTTGTAAAATTGGGCCACTTAGGAAAAACGTTGAAATTACAGTTGAGCTCTAATTTCATTGAATTTATGAAATCGACACAATCATCCTCTCGTCGGGTCGGGCTTATTTTGTTGCTTCCTTCTTTCGTTCGTTCTTTCTTTCTTTCTCTCTCAAATGGCGGCGTTAAGGAAGAGCATTTTCGATTGCATCTCTCATTCAAACTCTAAAATTTCAGCAGCCCAACTTGTCTTTTACAGGGGAATCGCTTCTAAGCTTTTTGTCAAAGGTACACTTTTTTATATGTTCATATTTATTCGTACACTTGCATAACATCGTTTCTTTCTTGGTGGCATTTGAGTTTTGGATTTTAACATTTTAGATGATTGTGGGTTTTACTATTTCTGCTGAGACAACTCTAGTCTTTGTTTTCTTGACGTTATTTTGCAAACAAAGAATTGTTGCGTGAAGGCTTTCAGCCAGAAAGCTCAGATTCTAGAAATCCCACTGTGCAAGTTATGCAATTGTCGGTGAGGTATAGATACTGGCATTGTGTAAAAGCTAGAATTACTTTTTTGAACAAATTTAGAATACCATTGATAACCTCGATCATGTTTTCGTTTATTGAAAGCTTCGATGGATTTTGTAAAAAAAAGAAAAATGTTTCTTTCTTTATGCAATCTTCAGTTTTTAAGCATTGTCATCACCTATGAGTCACATATTTCTTTCGTTCAAAGAGCTATAGAATGGGGAATTGGACATTGATTCTCAATTTTCAGTGGAATTGAGGAACCAGCATTTGTAGCTTATTATTTGTGGGAGGTATAAGATTAGGTATAGTTTCATCTTCCATTTACGAAAAATAAGTGTAGAAAAGATGAATGTTGGTTAGGGCCTCTTCATAATCCAATCTAATATGCCTGCCCCAGATTAATCAAATACAATCCAAATCAATGGCTTTTTGTCAGTTTTGTGATTATCATGGAATTGATTGAACAATATGTTAGAAAACTGAGTGAGGAATTTGTTGACAGATTGGAACGTGTTTCTTGAGAGTTTTCAAAAAAAAAAAAAAAGAAAAAAAATTTCAAGCACTCTTTGATTTGGGGTTGAACTTTTCTAGTGATTTTATCAGAGAATGAGTTTTGTTTGTCAGAATGTTTAATGATTAAATTCTTCCCTAGACAAGAATATTTGAGGAGAATTTAATCTATATACAGCCAGACTTCTCACGTTTATGGTGGATGGAGTATGTCAATATGAGCTTCCTTAGATGGATCAGTGATGGAGGTTGTTTATATAGGCCCGTAATTTACAAAGGGAAGGAAATATAATTATCAACTTCATTTCGGTTGCATGGAATTGTTGTGTTTCTTAATTATCTTATGTTCATCAGATTGCCATTTTTGATGCAGTGGCCCTCATATCAATGTTAGTATTCTGTCTTAGTGTTATCTAATTGTCTCAAACATATGGCTAATTTCGTAAGATGCTACTGTAGTCTTTTGAGAATGAAATGTCAAGAAACTCGAGTATAATTTTGTTGTTGAACTATCTCCTAAACGTTCATATTTATTTTTATTTATTGAGATGTGTACCAATTTTGGCTGCAACATTTGCACTCTTGCCATTGAAATTAGATAGAATACCTTTTCTAAGTCTCCAAAATGCATCCAATGGTGCAGCTTATCTTAAAAACACTTTTTGGTATTGACAACATATTTCTGCAGGCATATCTTTTTCAACCACAGAAGAGATGTTAGTTGATGCTTTTTCACAATTCGGCCAAGTCACTGAGGGTTTGTTCTACTTCTTTTTGTGTTTCAACACCTGTGTACATATTATTGTCTGATATCTGGTTTGTTTTCCAGCTAAAATAGTAATGAATAAAGCTAGAAATAGATCAAAAGGTTTTGGATATGTCACTTTCAATAGAGACGATGAAGCCCAAAATGCTTTGATGGACATGAATGGGAAGGTAAAATTGCATCATTTGCCTCTAATCTGCTATGCTCAAATTATTGGTTTTAAGAATTACACAGTATATACTTGCAGTTACTAGACGGACGAGTTATTTTTGTGGATAAAGCATAACCCGACAGGCGTTTCGGTAATAATTTTACAGTGGCAAGAATATACTCATCTAGCAGCAGAAAATTGCTATTAAATCTTTATTCATTTCATATGTTGTGTCTGAAACGGATGCATGGATGGTCAAATCATTTTATTTGTTATGTTTTATAATTTTATAGCTCTTTTATGACTATCTTCAAGATGATGGTCCGTTTGGGATTGCTGTAGATTTAAAAATAATTTATTTCTTTTATACACAGAAGAAATAATCAGTTGTAAAGTGAATCAGTTAAGTGTTTGGTAAAATTTATTTTGAAATATTGTGAGTTTAAAAAGTAGTTTATGTGCATTTAGTAAATTTTATTGTTATAATATTATGATAGTACAAATGATTAAAATGTATACAATTTTGAATAAGACTTATTTGTATTCAAGTGTTTATCTTTTATAAGTAACTTTCATTATATATTTTGCAATCTTTATAATATATATATTAGCCGGAGTGAAAACATGTACAATTTTATTCTCATATGCTTCAACATGAAGGGGATTTGGCCATCCTGGTACAAAAACAAGTTAAGGGCTGAAGCCATTTTTTTGACGAGATCAAGACAAGTCGAAACTAATTAGTATATACATTTCTAAAGGATGATCTTTCCATGTATTTTTTTTTTATTTTATGATATATAAAAGAACAATTTGTGTAATTTAATATATGGCATGATAAGATTCTAGCCGTTGCAGAGCTGACCTGAGAAGAACTATTCTCAACCACATGTGATCATACTTCTTTTTCAAAATTTAATTTTTGAAATGATATTTCGAGATCCTTAGTAGTTTCTTTAAGAGTTTCTTTAAGAACTCATTGTTATGCCTGACATGTCCTAAATGGTTTATCAACTCAACAATTAAAATGGGTCAATGGATATAAAGGCACCTTTATGTCTTTTAGAAATTAGATCCTTGTTTAGTTCTTACATTTAAATTTTTATTTTTTTAATTTATGTGAAAAGTTATCATGATCATTTTTTCTAATATTTTTTTGGACATTAACTTTTGTGACAAAATTCTATTATTTGCCCTGATTTTATTACTTTATTTCTAAATACAAAGAAAGGGGAAAAGATTTTTAACAAGTTCTCAAATTGAAGGTGTAATCATTCATATGTTTAAACATATCTTTACAACTAAAGTTACTTGGCATTTATAGAAAGCTTGGACATTTTTATTACTTTTATTTTCTATTTTTTTTTTAACTTTACATGTGCTTATACATAAATTTAAAGAAACTATGATAAAAAAATATTTACAAGATTGTTTTATGATTCATACCTTTTAAGCCAATATTTTTACTTGATCCACAAACTTCTTATATTTAAAAAGTAAAAATTACTTATCTTGATCTACAATAAAATATTAAAAAGTTAGTAGTACAAATAAAAATATCAACTTAAAAGTTAGAAATAATAAAGTAATTTAGTGAATAAAATTTTTAGTACTTTTTTAAATTTAAGTATAAATTCAAAAAGATGCTAATATACCTTCAATACATTATATATCTCTTAACGTAAAATTTAAAATATATAAAAAATAATTTAAAATAATTAACATAAAACTTAAAATAACCAATCAAAAAAACTCGAAATATAAAATGTAAAAGTTAAAATAATTAATAAAAAATTTAAAACACATAGCAAAATAATTTAAATATAAATGAAAAATTTGAAATGATTAATGTAAGAGTTAAAAATTTTAAATGCAAGGTATTTTGGATGCATTGTAGACAATTTCATAAATAAGCATAAAGTAAAAAATAAGAAAATGAAAGTGTTATGAATATTTAAGTTTTTTATAAATAAAAAGTAACTTTAGTTTCAAAGATAGGCTCAAGTAAGAACACCTACAAACACTCTTAATTGGAGAACTTCAAAAAGATTTTCTTCCTTGTCTTTGTACCGAAAAAATAAATAATAATAAATTAATTAATTAAAAGATGAGGATATTTTATTGTTAGTATTTAAAAGTGATCCGATCATTAAAAAAGAATTATGTGAATTTTATTTAAGAATTAACAATTACTGAAAATAATATAATTAAAATAAAAATAAACTAAAAAATTTAGGTTTAAAATATTTATGCTAAAATTGAGAGTGCTTGTAGCCATTCTTATGTCTGAATCTACCTTTACAATTAAGTTACTTGCAATATATTTGAATTTGTGTGTGTATATATATATTTAATTTTTAATTTTTAATTCTTTTCAGTATTAAAATAATTCATAGAAAAAATATAATTTATTTTAATTATGTTTTCAAGAATAAAAAATGTAAATGGTAGCAATGTAATAAAAGGAAAAAAAAAATCTTATTTAAGTTTGAATGGTTTGGTTTCCTAATTAGAGTTAGAATTTAATAATTATTCTTAGGGTAATTTTGAATTTATCTATTTATAGTTAAATGTATTTGAAAACATATTTAAGAAGAATATTGATTTTCAAAATCTTGTTGGATGGATTGATTTTGTTAAAAATAATTTTTTAAAAATTCTATCAAACACCTAAAGCAATTTTTTGTGGTTCAAAATTATTTGACTCCCCAACAACAATCCCAAATAATCCAATATATTATCACCTTATGATTTACAGCAACCAAAGGTTTTTGGATCAAATGGGTGTATATGACTGTTATAAGAATCAAGAAGGCTGCGAAGATCTCTGATTTTCTGCTGTGTGATCTCCCACTTAAGTTGTTGACTCCAATGATACAGATAGAAGGAAAAGGAAGTGAACAGAAGATGATAGTTTCATGATTTTACGTACCTTTTTTCTTTTTCTTTCCATTCTCCAATCGAAACACACCCATCGATGACATGCGAATTAGATAGATATTATGTGTCCTTGGAGCAAATACGAATGAAGTCTTGAATTGACGTGCTTGTTAGCTGGAAAACAGAGGTGATGGTTTTATTTCATCTAATAATATTTTCCAATGTCAAGATCAAAGTTAGCAACTGGGGTTCCAGAATTCATTGTCAAGATCCTAAACTGCAACAACGAGCAATCATAGACACTACCAGAACTAATCTCTTCAATTGTAGCCACAAAATGTATATTTTGCTGGTTGGCTGGGAAGCACCTAAAATCTAAGAAGCTAATTTTTCACTTCCATTGTATAACAAATAATGCAATATTTGATCATCGTTCTTGTATATTGACTGTTAATCCTATCTTGCCTGATGCGCAATTTCACTAAAGTGACTGAAATCTTCCCTGATTTTATTTCTCTGAATTGGGTACAAGAAAGAAAGTGTGAATGCATATTTCACAAATTAACAAAATGAACTTACTAATTCAGCTCCACTAAACGTAACTGATAAAGGAACCCAAATATCCTGACGAAAGTAGAATAATATACTGTGTTAAATTAATTCATCTTTCAATAATTCAGGCATTCCTTCGACTAATGTCTCTACCACTATAATTACAAAGTTTGCATATCAAATACTGCATTATTCTCTGCCCAAAAAAAAAAAAAAATGAATCTCAACAAAATTTTTTGCATCTTGAATTGTCATTTTGCCACAACAAATTATAGACATCTTCCTAGAATCAATAGTTGAAAACTATCATTCGTGTCAGTGAACTAACCAACACATGGGTTGTTTGGTACCATTCGCCTGGGGAGACTTTCATGTAGGCTACAAGAGAAATCTACTCTGACAAAGTTACAAGGTACCACTGCATTATCATGCTTCAACATCATGCTGTTTTCACCTTACGGGAGGAAGGTCGTCGAAGCAAACTGATTAGATCATCAAGACCCTGTTGGAAAACATCAATAGCCATTTAGAACTTAATAGGCTTCTATTCTAACCTACTGCATAAAACAAGATATCATTGACATTTAGAACTTCATGCTTGATATTGAAAAAGAGCAATACCCTGGTTGTGATGACAAGAAAACTGAAGAGAATGATCAAATATGATCCCAACACAAGAAGCAACAACAAGTCGAATGTGACACTGGCAACCTGTAGAACACATCTGCAGTAAGTCCTCAAAGCCAATGAAGAAAAAGATTAAAACATAGATAGTACTCCCAATATATATTGAACTGGAGAATTTGGCTGGCAGGATGGAGGATGAACAAGGAGAATCATGTCTACAATTGACCATAAAAATTTTGCTAATCACAAAAAAAAAAGAAGGTATATTGGGATTAAAAAAGGAGAATGAATTCAAACATTATTACTGAGAAGATTCATGGTGAAGTTTAGCATTGAATAGAAATCATGCTGAGAGAGTAGTCACATTGTTAAGGGCAGGACTAACCATCCAACAAAGAGGAAACTTGTCATTTAATTCTCCCCCAATCATTATTTAAGATCTCTGATAATATGTGGAATTAAGCATCCATGGGTTTGATAGAGGGTAACCAATATTACCATCCAGAAGCTAAATGTGACCAATCACCTGATATATGTTGAGGCTAGCTCTAGTTGAATCATAGAAAGTGAACATCCCATCAAGCACCTCATGTTGCACATTGACCTCGTCCATATGATCTGCCAATTCCTGCCAACAAACACATATAATAAAGTCATAATAGGTTGTAACCTAGTTTTATTCCCATCGAAGCTGGGTTCCCAGAGGGGCTTCTAGATGCAATTCTACCACTAAAGTATTTTGCATAAAGCAGCCACCATCAAGACTTGAACCCAAGCTCTTAAGCTAATCAAGCTAAGACTAATTAATTACTTTTCTTACTTTTTCTAGTATCCTTCCCCTATTTTGAACCAAAGGCTAGATTGCACAAAAATCAAAAACCCCAGACAGACTGAAGCAAAATAGAAACTACCTTTACCCAGATATGGGCTTGAACAATCTTGGTAACAAATGTGTACTTCTTTACAATTAATTCATTAGGCAGACATAAAAATGAGGTAATTTGCATCCAGAGGATGCAACTTCCTTGGGAATCTTCCCATTCAATATGGTAAATAGAGCATACATACATGAACCCTGAAAGGAATATATCTTTTCTATCAAAGTGCCATCAACCTTCATTGAAATCAATGAAGAAAATTTCATTGGACTCTTGACAAACAGCACATATCAATAGATCACAAAAACAAGATCAATGGAAGTAATATATCAATCCTACAAAGTGCCATCAACTTCAATGAACTGAACAGGAGGACAGCCTCAACAAGGAAAAGACATCACATAGCTTCAAACCTTATCATAGATCCCAATAACCCAATGATAAAATTTTGCCGTGAACCAGAGAAATTAAGATTTAGTTTCTTCTTATAGGTAAGGAACACTTGAAAAACAGAAAAGAATAAAATAAACTACAGTGAATCAAGAAATTTCACCACAATTTCCAGGCTAGCACGTGTCAATAAAAGATAGAGCCGAGTACATAACCATAAAAATGTGAAGAAAGAAAACCTTTTTCAATGCCATGACAAATGGGTCATTCTTTGAGAGAAATGGGGAAACTCGTGGTGTTTGTGACAACAGATCCAACCAAGACCGTATGTAAGAAGGATTGACGGCCAAACTACTATTGTCAGCAAAAATTTGAATATTCTTTCCCCGGTAGCCATAAATATGCCTCTGGACAAGAAAGGAAAAAATACCCATCAGAAAACTTAAAACTACCATCACAAATCCAAATAATACAAGCTTTCATAACTCTCTGCATCATCAATGCCAGTCATGGGCAACCAACCAAATATGCTTTTAATTGCAAATAAAGATACAACCCTTATTAGAATATCAGATCGGATCAAATAAAAATAAAAATAAAAACTCAAAGGAAAACATTTTTCAAAATCAATGATTTTTACAGTGAGGTAGACAATGATTTTTACTTGGGGAATTCCCTGCCAGCAAGCTGGTAAGAAAACTATAACATATGCATGGAAAGAGTCGGTCTATAAATATGTGTATGTATGATCAAATAGAAACATCATAACCAAGATAGATCTCTCAAATATTAGCCTTACTGCAAGAGACTCAGCAACTAACTTGACACTTCTGATAATTGCAGTTTCATCAAGAAAATGTCTGCACAAAATCAAGCTTTCAGAAAATAGCAGCCTATAAAAGGTAGAAACTATAGCAATAAGATAAATAGGGTTAAAGCTTGAAGCCTGACCTGCTATCCAACAAACCTCCGGTGCTTTCTAAAAGCTCAGGAGCTGCAGAGACTTCAGAAAGGGTAGCAGCGGTAACTCTCAGTCTTGAAAATTGTTCATGCTCCCAAGCTACCTACAGCAGACAGCAGCTTTATCACCTGAACTAAACAGCAGAATATGAAAACAAAAAGCAGAGCAAAATAGATATTTTCCAACAGTCAGTCAGGCATATTGTCCAGCAATATAAGTCTGGCCCAATCAATGCTGGATAGGTAGAATAGTTATAAGGGAGTCATAGATATGGCTGTAAGAAACATATACCAAGTTACTTATGATGAATGAAGGCATTGTAGAGGAAATTCGCATTATCTTAGTGCTAAATGCAAAATATTTTTTGTCAAATTGTAACTACTTCCATGAGACAATAAATGGTGAACAAAAATATTCATCTGTTTTATAATCATAATAATTGCAGGATGAAATAGCAATTCAAAATCCTAATAGAGTTGGTAACTGAAAACAAATGCATTGAGAATTTGAGGCTATCGTGAGTTTTCCCATTAAATTAGACTCCAGAAGATTAGAAGCATAGTGTTTCTCAAGGCAAAGTAACCAGAAAGAAAACAAGAAAAGCTAATAAAGACTCCAACAAAATGACTAAAGAATTTTAGATGCAGCAAATTACAGACACCAGAGAATCAATCAAAAAAACATCATAGTGATATCTGTTTATATTTCTCGTTTATCTAGGAACTTCAAAACATAAAAGAAATCTATACAATATGGTTCAATCATCTATGTATATCTACTTACTCGAGGATTTGAGATATTTATTTTCTTGTGCTTCAGACCAACTTTGAAGCCAAACTCCTCAGCTACATTTGTTAAACCCTATAGGCACCATCCATCAAACTGAAAACACAGTACCTTAAACCATAAAACAAATTGATTCTTGAGATGTTTATTAGCTTTACTTCAAATATTTGCTTTATGTGGGCATTTTCTGGAGGCTTGGACACGTGAATCCAGAGTTTATCTTCCCATAAACCAATACTATTTAAGCAGATAGCATAGTCAATACTCTCCCGTAAACGCTGATCAAAACTTCGAAGCCACTGCAAAGGTAGGCAAAAAAACTTTAAAAGCACTGAAGATAAAGAGAAACTCAATAAACAAAAGCATAGAAAGTATTAAAAATTCAGAGAGATAATTAATTGAAAAGAGTCAGCCCAGGAGACAAAGCACCTTATGAGTTCCATTGTAATTATAAGGTCCGCCAGACGTCAATCCAAACAGTAAATTGTACCTTCCTCTAGTCTTAGGATTTGAATAGAGAAGAGAAAACAACCTAGCTATCTCAAGAAGTGCCACAACGCCACTACCATTGCTATCACTTCCCACAGATAATGCCTACAAGTAATTCGTGGACAGTCATATGCATCACAGTAGTTGATCTATCAAAGATTTTGAAGTGATAACAGCTATGTAATGAGAATACATACAGGAGCAGAGCCAAAAGTATCATACGATGCTACAATAGCAATGGTTGGGAGTTGATTTGCATCTCCGTCAGCTTTCAATCCTTGCAACCATCCCTACACCAGTTGAAAGAAATACTCAATGTACAGCAAGTTCTTGAAAAGTAAGCATCATTACATTGGTCACATACCCAATTCATCTGATTTTACATTCTTAATATTGAAAAGTATGCATCATTACAAGAGTCACATACGCAGTTCATCTGATTTTACGTTCTTATGTTCAAACTAAATGAAATATGATCTAGAAGTTAAAGGTTGCATTAACTTTGTTAAATATTCCTAAATGTTATCAAGCAAAGTACATTAGCCAATGAGAATGCACAAATGGGATAAGAATATGAACCATCAATCTGCAACTTGGCATGACTTGTAGTAGCACAAAAGGAAAACACAATAAGTAATGAAATAATGGCACTAAAGCAAGCACTACAAGAACTTATTCTTCAATTTAAATTAGACTGAGATACCAACGAAACTACAGAGCAACAAGGCTAGCCAAGTAAAAGACCACATAACTGGAAAGTGAAAAAGGAATTAATAACAGGTAGCATTTCAGAAGAACTCCTATGGACAAGTTCGAAGAACCAGAAATCATAAGCCAGGCAAGAATCAAGAAGTAAACAAAGAATTAAACATGAATAAGGTTATTTCTACTTAAGCAGCCACCAATACCCCCATAATGCCCTTAAGCTTGAACACAAGAGAGGTAAAAACCAACAACGTTCTTAGATGTTTTGTCGATACTCCAAATGAAGCAGTGTACTAAAGGCTACGTAACAGGTAAGAAGTTCCCTATTTACTTGAACAAATAGAACAAGTTTAGCATTCAAGATTCCAGGAACTCATCATCATTTAAGGGAGTCTAAACAAATAAACTAGTACAGCATATCACTTCAATATTCCCCAGAAAAGAAAAAAGTTGACTTGTGACCTGAATGTTTGTTATTGTGGGAGAGGCAACTTTCTTAGGTTCTGCAGTTGGGACGACAAGCTTGTAACTGCAATATTTTGAAAGAAGAGATGAAATCAAATATGATCGACAACAGCAGAACACAATTCTCTCATCGATCTCAACAGCATAATAAATTAGAGAATGAAAAAAGTGCATCATAGTGGACATGGCTATTGATTAAATGAAATAAGAGTAAACTGTCAAATATTTAGAAACACAGCAAGAAACCTGTAAAATCAGTGAAATATGCCATAATCTCAAAGGTAAATAAACACTAATGATTAGAACAATAGCCAAAGCCGTTCATCAAGAATGTTATTTATGAAATATATAAAACGGTGATGAACCACCTCATATTATAAGATGCATATCCCAACAGAAGATGATCAGTACAAGGAGCAAATAAGCAATGTTTTCCCCCCTAAATGGAAATAGGCAGTTAAGAACTTAAGCCAAGCCCTATCTACTTAATATCTGGTAACATCCAGAATTCCTATATCCTCACCCTTTAGCTGTAACAGGACAACAAATTTTATCACCATTTACAAAAAGAAAGAAAAAAAAACATATATTTAGCACCTCTCACCGTAATAAGTCAAAATATATCCTTTTTCGTAACTGAAGACGAGCCCAGGGAGAAGTTTTAATTTCAGACAGAAAAACAAATGCAAATGCACCATTTGCTACTTTTTACAAGTTCTTCCGTACGCATCTCCTGACAGAGAGTTGAGGAGAATTTCTCACCCAATTAATTGAACAGATAAAGATTGACTGATGATATTTGGTGGATGCAAATCCCAAGGGTGGCCAAAATAAGACTGAATTCTATGGCTACTACTATATGATATCTAAAAAAGCTACTGAAATTCATTCAATTACAACAACCAAAATTTAGTATATAGTTAACTGACCAGAGGATATATATAAATTATTAGGATTCCCAAATTTTCAATCAAAGAGGTGCAACTAACCCCCCTGTGGTTGCAGTGGCAGGCTGACCAGTGGCATCATTCTTCTTTACATCCTCCAATACAGCATCAATTTCATCATTCTCAAATGCAAAATAGACAGGAAACTGTATCAAAATATTCCACCATCAAGGTTTGCACTTATAAAAATCAATTAAAAGAAAAATAAACAGAAATAGTACAAAATGTGAAAAGGTGAGATGTAACAAAGGTGAATGGAAACTGCAGCTACACTACTATGCCATTATCTTGATTCCAAACCTGAAAATGATCCAGACAGAACATTTCAAAATAGAAAAGAAACAATGAATAATGATAGATTTTGTACAATGGTGAGAAAGGTTATTTTATGCTATAACAGCACAATATCCTATCTTAAACTTAAAAGCACTAAGACTTCATTTGGAATTGTGGTGCTTTACTGTACTTTGAAAGCAAAGCTGAAAAGTGTTTTGTAACACCAGTTTTTAATGAGATTCATTCATTTTTTTAATTAATATTTAACATCCATTGATTTCATCTCCTAACATCTCAATACCAAATGGAGCCCAAAAGAAACTTATATGCAAACAGTCTAGCATGAAAATTCTTAAAAAGTATGCTATACAATACAAATCAAGGATCAGCTTCCAATGATAACTTTATCCATTAGTTAGTATAAATAGATTAGTTAAATCGCTGTCTATTTTAGCAACTAGGAAATAAAACTACTAACTTTACTAGATTCGAAATTTGCTGAGTCAAAAAGTTTTGAGCTACAGCAAAAACAAAGAAATAAGGAATTAAAGATATTGAATATAACTCACAGGTATTTTAGAATGTACAAGTAACCGTTCCAATTCCACCGATACATTCTTCATCACATCTTTTTCATGAATATCCTTACTACTTCCTCCAACGCCACCATTATCAAGTTTAAACATATCGGGAAGCAAAAACAACAAGCCTCCCAGCTGCTGTTCTTGCGAAACATACTCTGCAACATAGACGCCACCAAAGAAATCAACAATCTGAAACATTAATCACAATTACACATACGAAAATGAGTATTACCTCTAACAAAAGTAATGTTCAGCTCGCGAACCGGAATCATAACCACGGTCCGAGAAAGATCCGCGCCTGGCGAAAAGTGCCGAGAGCCAGCGTGGTGGTTGAGACTGGCCAACCGAGATCCAAACGGCACACCGGAGATGTCGTACTGAATTAGACGGTAGACGTCAACAACGGTGGCGGCGTCACAAAGCTCGACAAAAGCGACAAGTATGATAACAAAGGCTAGCATACAGTACATAGACTCCAGTATATAGCGGTCTCGTAGTTTCCGTTGAGCCATTTGGATCTAGGGTTTGGGAATAAAGAGATTGTTTATGCTTTGATCCGTTTGATTACGTTAATAATAATGAATATGGAATTTCATCGTATTTGTGATCAGAGACCCGAAGTTGTGTTTGTTAAATAAGAAGAAATGCTGCGACTGAGCAGTCCGCCGCTTGTTCTAATTTTGTCGCAATAAACACTAGATTCATTTCACTCTTTTTTTTTTAATTTTTATATTCATTAATATTATTTTTTAATTCATCTTTAAGATCAAAAAAAATAATAATAATAGATTTCGTTAGTTTAAGTTTCGGTTTTGTTTGACTTTTTAAATTGTTAAAATAATTTTATTAATGTTAATGAAATAATTTATTCTTTTTGTCAATTTTTAAAAAATTAAAAAAGTCATTTTGTTTTAACAGCCAAAGCCTAAATTTTAGATTTTTCTTAAGAGAGATTTTTGAATTTTTTTTAAATATTAAATTGTATAAAATAATTTTATTTTATTTTAAAAATTTTTATTTTTTTTTAAAAAAATTATCTAATAAGATAATTGCACAAAGTTCGCCAAAAAATATTTATAATAATCAAACAATTATTTATGTTTTTTTTTTTTGTCAAAAGGTCTTCTAACAAACCTTCTACTCCAAAAACCTATACTTGAATTCTTGAAAAGTTATACCAACCCTAAGCATGGGCTTGAAAGTGTTAAAATTTTTTTTTATATTTTAACACTTTGTTAAAAATTTTATTAAATAATTAATATTATTTATAAAACTTATAATTAAGTTAATAATCAAAAGCAAATTTATGGATAAGTAATTATATTTAAAATTTGATAGTCATATGGTGTTAATTAACATTATAGAATGATCCCACATTTACTTCAATCAAATTAAACAGATTTTTTTCAAAAAAAACTAAAAATTATTATTAATCTTGATTTATGTAAGAAATATATAAAAGAAATATATGTTATTTATGTCTTCGTCTATGCTAAATATAAAAAAATAATTATACTATTTTCTATCCAAAAAATAATAGTATTTTAATATTTTAAATATATAATTGTTTTTTTTCTATTTTTTTAAATTATAAAGTTGAATTAATGAAATGCCTTATATTAAGTTTTAGGATGACGTTTAAAATCCAAGTGTTAAATAAATTGCAAGTCGGAATTGGAATTCTGAAAAAGTATAGCCGAATATGATAAAAATACAAGCTCACGATGAAAGATATTTTCGAAAGGAATTAGGAGTGTTTAAAACTAGTTTAGTTCTGATTTTATCGTAAAATTAGAACCTATTATATTTAATAGAGCATTTTATATTTCGATTTCGTTCGATTTTGATTTTAAAACAAAGTACTTTATTAATTAATTATCTCAATTTTATAATTTTTAATTTTAGAAAAAAAATTTTAAAAATTTTAAATTAATGATATTAAATTGTAAAAGTAGTAAAATGTATAAATAAAAAATTGAATAATTAAAAATAATAAAAATAATTTATAAAAAAATTGATATATAATAATTTATTTAAAAAATATTATATTATTACTTAATTTAATATTATATATCACAAAAAAAAGAAATTTTTTTATAATATATTTGTATATTTAATAATATTATATCGTACATATATTTATTTATGATAATTGTTAACTTATTATATAATTTTAAATACATCTATATGCATTACGATTTTATTAAATTGTTATATAAATAATATGATAAATTGAATTAAATAAAATATTATACATATATTAGTTAATTTTTTCTATGTAATTTAATAAATAAAAAATATTCTCTTCAATAAATTATTTGTAAACTAAATATAAAAATATTTTACGTAAGAGTTATAATTGAATAAATTCAATAATAAATTTAACATCATATGTTATATTTGTGTTTGAAGTATTTACTTAAAATTAATTTTTTATAATTTTAGTAAAAAATATAAATATTATTATTTTGTTAATTAAAATTTATTAAATATAAATTAATATTTATTTTATTTTTAAAATATATAATAAATAAATAAATTTTAATTTTTAAAATTAAAACAATTTCCCGATTCGATTTCAGTTCTTCAATCTTTGAAATAAAATATATCTTAAAAAATTGATTATAGTTCGAAATTAATTTTTTTTTTATTCAATTCTTGATCATTCTAATCCTATCCGAAACCATTGCACGCCTTTGAAAAAATTCGCAGCGTTGAGTCCCAAAAATTGATTCAATTTGAATTGTTGCAGAATAAATAATTAACAACTGAGCCTTATTCTGGCAAACAAACAGAGCATTAAGACCACAATACAGATGACGGTAATGGTTGATTACAAACTGTTCAAAATTTTCAAATTATTGTGCAAAAAAGGCTCATGGTTCAGTATCGTCCATCGTAACATTTTTGGAGCAATTATCTCGTTGTGATAGAAGCATTGGTATAAACACTGTTGAAGCTTGGAAGCCATGCCTGATGATTGCCCATAGACCTCGTATGGTAACTTCAACCGGCCAACTTTGCCTATAGCCTCTCTGGAAACTTGAGTTATTTCTTTGAGATTTTTGAATTCTTTTTTTCACTAGAAGCTTCTCACTGGATTCTACGAAGGGAGCTCATGAAGATGTAGCCTGTACAAAATAGCCTTTGGGAAGCACTCAACTCTTCTTCAAAATTATCTATAAACAATCCATAAGAATACTAACATGGACGGTTTCAGTCACTTGAGCCTCCCTCATTTTCTGGAAAGACAAATTGCAAAGCTTCATTGTCTCTATAAACTTGAACAAGAGCAGCAGCCTTATACACAAACATCCCAACCATGGCCGGAACTAGCTGCAAAGTGCAGGAACCAATGATACAACAAATGAATAAATGCTAGGTCTGTTTGCGGTTGTATAGGCTTCGAGGTCAATTTAGCAATTCTTAGAAACAATTCCATGAGAATCCACATGATGTTATTCAAATTGCTATCTGGAAATCAAACAAGTCATTGGTAAAATATCGATGAGACAGAACCCAGAGGCCAAATATTGCAGCTGGGATCACAAGTCTAGGAGATGAAAGAGCAACACCGCTTCCCTTAATTGATCTCTCTAAAAAGTTGTGAAGATCCTCACTTCTTACTCCAATTCTACGAAAGAAAAATAAATGTTTGTTTACGAGGGAGAATTAGAATCACATAGCAACAGAAATAGATAAAGGCAGAAGAATTTCGCCATACTTCTTGGACTTCTTTTGCATAAAAATCTGAGGAACCATTTCCTTGGACAGGCTGTCTGCATGTTGGAACAAGAGCTGAAGGTACAAGCAACTGCAATGGAAATGAGGTTTGTTAGTATGCCAGAATTATCATCAATTACAAGTACACACGATCAGCTTGTTCTGTTAATATACATTATCTTTTTTTAAGTTTCCTATCAGAGAAAAAATGACATCAAAATGTAAAAAACAATATCCTGGGTAAACTACCACATCATGATATTGTTGAATTCATTGAATTCTGTGATCATCCTTCAAAGAGAAACAAATCAAGGGAGCCATCTACGTGAAGCATATTTGACTGACTCTGATTGTTTTGGTCGAAGTTATGCCAATGGGCCTTTCTCCAAGTAAGGAAAATTTATGAAAGCCTCCAGCAATCTTGGTGAACAACTGACAGTGACATTTGGTGGAAATATATTACATCTCTCTTCTTATCTTTGCTGATAAATTTCTTTATGCACTTTTGTGCCATCAACAGGTAAAAAATTCAATGAGAATATTTTCTGTCAAAGCAGCTGAAATCACATAATCCACCACTTTTGTTTCATATGCATTTGAAGAATGAATTAGTTAAACATTCAAAAAATAACTATTTATAAAAGATGATAATTTTAAAGTCATTCTTTTAGTTAATTGGCTGCACCATTTTAAATTGTTATTTATAAACCTTCCATTTGAATCAAAGTTCCAAAGCTGGGACTCAGTGTGAGCTCAGAGATTCAAACCTTGGCTTGTCAACAAATTAAATTAATAAAAAAATCCTTTATGAAAATACATCAACTTACCCGAAAAGAACTCCAACTGCATAGCTCAAAGCAGCCTGTAGAAGTAATAAGGTCATTTCTATTTTTAACAAAAATAAAGAAATAAGAAATGGAAAGAGGAAAGAATAGGAAAGAAGAAAAGAAAAGAATGAGTTTTTCTTTATTTGTTTGCACCACCGAATCATTCATGAAAAAAATTCACTTCTTTTTAATTTTGACAAAAATATCCTTTAATTTTAAATTTATTAATACTTATTAATAGATTGATATTTTTAATTTTTTTATTTTTAATATAAATTATTGTATTTATTAAAAATAATTATTATAATAAATACTTAATTAATATATATATTAATATTCTTAAATATAAATACATGTTATATTCATTAATTATTTTTATTTGAATAAAAATACTTACTTTTATTAAAATACTCTATACATTTTTAAATATAAATACATGTTATATTCATTAATTATTATTTTTTGAATAAAAATACTTACTTTTATTAAAATACTCTATACATTTATAATTAAAAAATTAAATTAACTTCAAAATTTATTTTTAAATATAAAATTATTAAATCCTATAAATTTATTAGATAATTTAAAAACAAATATTTAAATTTATAATCTGTAATCCACCATTTTTGTTTCATATGCATTTGAAGAATGAATTAGTTAAACATTCAAAAAATAACTATTTATAAAAGATGATAATTTTAAAGTCATTCTTTTAGTTAATTGGCTGCACCATTTTAAATTGTTATTTATAAACCTTCCATTTGAATCAAAGTTCCAAAGCTGGGACTCAGTGTGAGCTCAGAGATTCAAACCTTGGCTTGTCAACAAATTAAATTAATAAAAAAATCCTTAATGAAAATACATCAACTTACCCGAAAAGAACTCCAACTGCATAGCTCAAAGCAGCCTGTAGAAGTAATAAGGTCATTTCTATTCTAGCACAAAATTGAAAATATTTACCGAACATCTTAATTTACAGTTACAAGAAAAAAGTGGATCTATTTTCAAAAGTTAATCAGGAAAAGGTAACAGCTATCCTGTTTCCATACACAGTCAATAGCGAAAAAAACATGTTTATCTTACAGCAAAATAGGTTAGACCATCGTTGCAAGATTCCTCACAGTCATTTCCAATCTATTATCTTTCAGCAAATTAACAGAGCACAATGTTTAATTAAAGAAGCTACAGAAAGGTTTGATATCGAGAATTTTTAAACTTAAAATCTGTTGCTTTAATTTTCTGTCAAGATTTTACCTGGACTGACAGTACTATCAAACAATAGCCACTACATGCGGTTCCGATACCAATAGACAAAAGAATCAGCTCCCTCTTGGGCTACAAGATAAATGTCCAAGAATAAGCATATTCAACAGTTTTTGTGATATTGGTATAGCTAACAATGCAGTAGCAAAAGTTCAGGTAAACAATACTAGTTACCACTAGGCATAAAAGCTTAAATTGATAGGAAGGAGCCCAAGAACCTGTATAACACATCCCTCATGTACAAGCACGTAAATCAAACACAAAAACAACCATATGTATAGGATATCAAGCACAAACACAATTTTATAATAATTTAATAAACAAAATGGGGGAATTTGAATTCGGGACTACTTGGTCAATGGCTGTGAATTCTAAAACCATGTTTAAGTCCTGTCCACCTAAATGTTAAGATGACAAGTAATAGTCTAACCATAGAACTTAAATTATAACAAATACAAATAAGGGAAAAAAGACATACAGTTACCCATATCTATCTACGAACCCTTAAATTCCAAGAAAAATCAGCAACTTTACATATCTATTAAGTTTATTCCCAGCTACTTGAGAAACAAATTGGAATAATATAGTTTGGAAACAGAAGGCAGCAATAAATCTTAAAATCCACAACTTATAATAATTATCTAACTAGTATAAAATTTCCTTAATAACATTAACCATTGTCACTCTTAAGATAAAGATATTT
Source organism: Swietenia macrophylla (assembly GCA_032401905.1). Classification (NCBI taxonomy): domain Eukaryota; kingdom Viridiplantae; phylum Streptophyta; class Magnoliopsida; order Sapindales; family Meliaceae; genus Swietenia; species Swietenia macrophylla. The sequence continues at coordinate 8,096,214 of CP135566.1, forward strand.
ATAAAAAATTCATAGTGAAAAAGAATTCTCATGACTGGTCCCAGGCAAGTGTAACAAAATGCTTGGTTAACTAATCAAATTCATCAGGGTTAATTTCTAATTAACTTATGTGCCATAAGCTGGCAAATCATAGCCCTTACCACTCTCAAAGTACCGTTTCCCATCCATTAATCTACCACAAGATTTCAATTATTTTGGTTTTAGTTCCTATAAAATGTCATATCTTAATTAAATTATTCAACATAAAGCGTGATCATCCTATAAAATTTTCAATATTGATGCGATTGACCACTATGGATGCCCATCACAGAACTCTTCAAAAGTAATTCTCACTAGACTACTAGTGCAGTAAGTGTGACTAACATACCATTCATTCTAAACCTCAGATAAATAAATAATTTGAGATAACAAAAACAGTCACTTTTGAGAATTCCCCTGTCTTCTGTACTTTAATATCACCTTTACTAAGCTACAAGCACAATCATTTGATTTTGTACTACTGATTCCAAGACAATGCCCCATAATGTAGGCAACATTTCTAACATTACAACAATATTTCAAGGTTTCAAATATTATAGAAAACTTTGCTAAATATGCTCTATAAAGGCAATATATAAAAAACCTTAATCAGAACAGAGCCACATGGTGAACATTTAAGTTTATTCATCTTGCTAAATTAAAGCTATAAATTTAAAAACAAAAAATTCATACCTATAACCAAAAGGAGTAAAATTTGCACTTGCACAAATTTATAAGACACTGTTAACTTATGTATCAGTTCCTTATCTGTGATTAGATCACAGAAAAACTTTCAAAAGTAAAGAGAAGATTTGTGGGCAGTGACAATTTTTCAAGAAAATAGTGGAGAATTAAAAACAAAAAAATCCCAACAGCACGTATCAGCATCACCTCTATAACCAACTAACTAAGAGAAATACTTATAAGAGAAGTATCATACAGCTTCATACTTAAGAAGGTTTAGTTTCTTTCTTCTTTCACTGTCATCCTGCAAAGCCTGTATTTGCTTGCATGGGTTAGAAGCAAGAAATTAGAAAAAAATTTCCTCAAAAGAACAACTTTTTTTTTATATAAAAACATTTACTCTTCCTATTCTAAATTTGGGGGTGATGTAGATAGTGTTGATGAGAAATTTAATATAATTTCATGATAGCCAACAAAAAGCATACCTTAGCACTGTTTTTCTTATTGATTGGTGCAGAGTTGTCACCTAATAGCAATTCACGGGTTGTTGACAGTTTCAAAAATCCATCATCATTATCACACTTGATGACCTGCACATATTTGGACTATTTATACAAGTACAAGAAAACTAAATTACCTAGTCACCAGAATAAAACTAACAGAAACGCATACAATAAATTAAATTAAGGAACTTTTGAATCAGAGACTGGCAAAAAGTAGTATGGAAATATGTATGTTCTTTTAATTCATAAACCATCAACAATGGAGTTGATACCACGGAGTAAGACTAAAAAATTGAACTCCTGAGAGATCAGATGAAAGTATCTGCTTTGTCAAATGCTTCAACAAAGCTTTTTCATAATCCTCACACTGAAAGAGTCCTTTAAACAGCAAAGATCACACAGCCTAAGGCTGAGCGATTATAATGAGGAGCCATATTGAAGGCACTCATGTACTTCTTGAGGTTCTTTTTTCCTTACCAGGCCTATTAGAGCATGAGTGCAGACCAAGGGATAGGCACTTGTGCATTGGAACATCTTCTGCAACTAATGGCTTAAAAGTTGGCCCAAATGGCCTCAAAAATAGCATATAAAAGCTACTGCTGATTCTAAGGAATACAGGTCGACTGCATTTTGAAGATCCTTCAAGCAATTGAATGAGTTAAGATGTAAACTTTCCACTTAGCATAATTATGTTACTCAATAACTTCTTATTTGACATAAAAATAAAATAAAATAAACCAGATACGGAACATTTCTTATAGAAACGGATAAACTGCTCCATTATTAGTTGGTACGACTGATTCCACTGTCCCTATTCTCCTGAAATTTAAGGGACTCTGAAAACTATTGAGAAAGATGCTTCATTAACTAGACTGTCTGAAATATCACACTTCGTCCGCCACTGACAACACAAAGACGAAGGAACCAGGCGAGAAACTATACAATTTCAAAATACCACTTATACAACGCAATTTCATTTAAGGTGAAATAAAATCTTTCAAGGAATAATTAGAATAGTGAATTCACCAAAAAATAAAAAATGTTATCCGAACTCACCAAATAAAAAAATGTTATCCCAAATCTTTTACAGATATTCTTCAATTAATCCATTAAAATTTATGGTTACAGCATGTTTCAAACAAAATGAAGCATTCGATAAATCAACATCTCCATACAGTATCTAACACGTTCTTCTGAATCAAAATGAAGCAAGCAGAGATAGGAAAATGGTAGAAAGTTCACTATATTCTACCGGGTCTGCTTGTTGAGAAGCGTCAGCAAGTTTTCCAGCACCAGCATCAACAAATTTTAAGAGACCCCTCTGCCAAAACATATCAGAAACCTTGGAAATGAGATCTCCATTCAATTCTCTATCCTTAAAGAACATTTGCAAAACATCCTCTTCTGCTAATTCACTCACTGAAAATCCAAGAAAAAAAACAGCAAAACTGAAATGGGAAATGAATGTAAAACATCAAAACCATCACAAAGATTCTTAAAAGAGCAAAATGCTGACCTGGACGAATACTTGTTCTAGAGAGAGAAGACAATGAAGTTGCTTGGGAAAGCGACTTGTGGGTGTGAGGAAGTGGAGAAAATCTAGGAAAATGAGAGTGAGAATAGTTGGTTAAGAAACCAACTCTTGAAAGAGTCTCCATTTGATTGGCTTTGGTTAATGGTTTGTTTGCGATTGGAGATGATGAAAGATATTTATGCTAGAGACTAAGACTCAGACTGAGCAGTGTCAACTCTCTGCCTTGTTTGCTGAAAGAGGACTGAGAACAGAAAAATAAAACATTATCTGCTTGAGAAACGCTTTTTGTCAATAGAAAGGATTAGGCGGGGTAATCCTGTGCACGTAAATATAAATAATATAATAAAATTATTTAATTAATAAACAAAATCTATTAATTAATAATAAATAAAAAATTAAAAATAAATTATATAAATTTTTATTACTATATTAATTAAAAGTATGATGTATTTCTAACTCACTTTAATTTATTTTTAATAAATAAATTTTTTTTATTTATTAAATAATTTTACCTCGTTACATATACTGAAATGATAAAATTATTATATCTAAAATTTTTTTTTTATACAATTCATGCAACGTGTTCTTCTTAATCATATCCATAATCAATTAATCTTAAAATTTACACTAATTTATTAAAATAAAATAATTTTAAATTGATTAATAAGTTAACAAAGAAAGCTATATATGATCTAATACATTATGGTAAATATAATAAAATCTTTATATATTGAGATATAATATTTCTAAATCAAGCATTTCTTAATCATCTTCTTTTAAATGAAATGAGTTCTTTTTAAGATCAAGATATCAAACAATCATAGTAATACTTAATAGACGAATTTTATTTATATCAAAATATTTTAAAATTTTTTAATATAAGCAAATTAATGGATGAATATTTCATTAAATTTATATTTGATTTACAAGCCAAGAAAATAATTAATTTTTTCTAAATTTTTATTTCAAAATTTATTTTTAAGTATTTTATAATTTTTAAAACCACTTTGAGATTTTTAATTATATTCATGTCATCGACATATATTATTAAAATAATAAATTCATATTTTGATTTCTTTACGAATACATATGAACATATTATATCATTAATGTATTATTCTTTTATTAAATATTCACTTAAGTAATTAAATCACAACCTTTTAATTTATATACTTCAAGTATTTTAAATTCTTTAAAATTTTTTATATAAATAGTAGTATGAAATGACCTATATAAATAAGTTATTACTATATTTATAAGACACTTATCCAGTCTTTCTAAGACTGCTAAACTTATTAAAAATTGAAATATAATTGTACATGTTATGAAAATATACACATACAAGCATATGTTATTATTAACAAGTAATATAATAATGAATAGAGTATTACTTTATAGAAATTGATATTTATAATTTAATTATTAAGTTAAACTATTATAATTTTATCTGAACAAGTTGAATGTAAAGCTGATTTTTTTTTAAACTACTAATGAATAAATAAAAACAAATAATGATATGCTAAGCGTACTAGATAAAGAAAGTTTCAAGACATTTTACTTCACCAAAACTAATATATTAAAATTTTTTCTATTCTTAGTAACTAAAATTTAAATTTAAAGTTGATCATCAAAAATACAAAACTATTCGTTAGTCTGTTTTAGAATTGTAATGAAATTATTTCAAAATATCAATCCACTATATTACTATATGAATTAAAATTGTCAAAAACATGTTAAGTATTATAATTTCATACAATGATTATATAAAACATGCAAGTTTATTTTTATCTTACATAAACTCTATGATATTCAACACAAAAACTAAATCATAAATCTTTTTTTTTAAGATTTTATATCAATTCTAAATCATTTAAATAATGATCAATTATTTAAAAATATTAAAAATAGTATCGAATACTCAACCAATGAAAATAAATTTTGATCACATTAAACAAATAAAATAATAACATTATAGTTGTTAATATCATAGTTTTAAAAAATAAATTTAATTCATAACAAAAGAAGATAATATCCTCATCACTATGTCAAACATTATTAATAATAAGAAATAAAGAAATAAAAAGTTTGAATCTGAATTGCAAGTTAGTATAACAAGATTTTTCCTTTTTTTCAAGCTCTTCAAAGCCTTCTTCTTTTTCTCTCTTTTTTCCTATCTTTTGTGGCTCTTTTCGTGGCTCTTTTGTTGGTGATTTTCTAAAAAGATCTATTTATATCTCATTAAAAAGCATATAATTTCTATTTTATCCTTATTTTTTATTTTATAACTTTGCAATCTAGTGTCTTAGCCTTGGGTTTCAGCATTGTAGCCCTAGAGTTTCTGACTTCAAATCCTATAAAATCAGTGTAGAAAAGGTATTGTAGCAATATTGCAACATTGGAAACTTGAAGTGGCGACGCTAGTGGTTTTATCTAATGTCTTTGCATCTACTCTAAAATGCATTTTTTCTTTCAAATCTTATTCCTTTATGAATTTATTTTCTCCTACATAAAAATGAATAAATATATATCAAAAAAATAAATGAAAGGATAAATTAGTAAAATATCAAAAATAAAAGTATAGTAAAATCATATAAAAATAACAGACATCAATACCAATAATAAGAGAATTCGTCCTATCAAAGTTAATTCTAGGTCTCTGCAAAAAACCTTTGAGCAACAAATTATGCTTTATATTTTGTAATCTTATGATTGTCATTATATTTTCTTACAAATATTTATTTATATCCAATAGGTTTTACATTTTTAAATGTTTGGACTAAAGGTCCAAATACATTACTTTTAATAAGAGAAGTGAATTTTGGTTGAATTACTTTTTTTTTATTGAATCCAATCATGCCATTGTCTATATTCACTTATAGTTTGTGAATTATAATTATTTTTTATAATTTTAGTAGCTACTGTGTGAATACATTATCGATGATTCTTTTATTACAATCTTACATTTCTTCTATTTATATATAATTTATACATTTTTTACTTTTGAATTTTAGTGCAATAAAGGCAACTCTCTCTTTAGGAACAAATATCTCTTCAAAAATATATGTCACTTCAGAAACTTATGTTACTTTAGGGACTTATATCTCTTCAATGATTATTAACTCTTTTAGAGTTAGCAGTTTAAAAAGTGTAGATATATTTATTGTTTAAACAGTATTTTCAACAAGATTCTAGTTTTTTAATTTTTTTTTGCTTTCTTAGAATAATATCTTTTGAACTAATTAGCTTACCATGCTTTTGGCATGTAATAGATGATTCATTAGTTGCCTTATAATTATATTATTCTTCAAGAACAATTACCCAAGCCGGTTAACTGCTAGAATATAGATTTGATCATTCTTAAATTATTAGTAAATGCAACTGGTAATCAAATTGTAATTTATTAAAGTTATACATGCTTCCACTTCATTTTCATTTTAATTAGTGCAATGATCTTTTAAAAAAAATTTGAACCTCACTTGAAAATGCATTTTCTTTCTTCCTAGGGGTAAAGAAAAGTCTCATCAAAATGATAACTTAAAAAATATGTGATTAATAGATCATTCATTAGAGGTTCAGGATATAATATAAGATCAGTTGAAACCAATATAAATTCCCAAACAACATTAAGGTCCTAACTTAGTGTTTGCAGAGGAACTATAAGAATAAATATAACACAACTAAAAGTACTTGATGGAAAATATAACCAATTATAAGTTGTGGTAGGACTTATATGACCAAGTACAAGTTCTAGTAGGAAAAAATAATGATAAGTAATAGGCATAAGATGAATCAATATTGCAACATATAAAATAGCATGTCCAAATGCAAAAATTGGTAATACAATGCATAATAGAAAAGTTCAAAAAATTACATGAAATCATTTAATGAGTGATTCAATTAATCCATTATGTATATGGACATGTAAAATAATTGTTATGTATTAATCCTTATTGATGCGCAATGGTTATCAAATGTTTTAAAAGTAAATTCATTTGCATTATCTAAAAGTATAATCTTGATTAATGATAATCAAAAAATTATGCCCTTAATTTGATAATTTGTACAAATAATTTAGCAAATGTAATATTACGAATAGATAATAAATAAATATATGACTATTGGATAGATGCATCAATTAAGATCATAAAAATAATAAAATAGTTTACTATACACGTGTGAATAAGCCCACAAATATATTCTTGTGCTCTCTCTAAAAATGATAGGAATTCAAAATCAATTTTAAAAAGGGATGATTTAACCATTAATTTTCTTTTTGAACAAGTAGTACAAATTTTTCTTATTGGATAACAAAATAGTTCAGTTCTTTAATAAGTGTTTATAAAAATTTTTAATAATTCTACGTATTATTATAAATCTTAGATGACTAAAATGGTCATGTTATAATATAAATATTTTTGTATTAATGAACTTACAATTCATTACTGTATAACTTTCAATTATATTTATGACTATATAATATAGCCCAGATGATAAAGTTAGAAGTTTTTCTAATATACATTTCTTACTTGAGACATTAGAAGTAATGAAAAGACACTCTCTATTATTCTTAATTAGAGTTTCTATACGTTATCAATTTCGACAGATATATTTAAAACTAAGTAGATTTTCTTCTGCATTTAGTTGAATATAAAATATTATGAATTATAATCTAATTTTACTTGCTAACAAGATTCTAGCTTTTCTATAGTCTTTAATTAAGTTTAAAAGATTTGACCCTTAATACTTGTAAACTTGGAGAAATATTTTTTAATCTCGACGAATAGTGTGCATAGTTTGCACTATCAGTTAGGTATATATTCGCAACAATCTTTTCAAATAGAGATAATTTACTAAAATTTATATCTTTTCATTAAACAAAAGTTTGTGTCAAACATCATATTAATAAAATACAAAATATAAAGTTACATCTAATATAATTACCAAAGTACAAAAACTGCAAAAAAAAAAAAAAAAAGTTGAAAAACAAAAGACAACTATGATTAAACTTTAATTGGTATTAACATTGCTATCACTAATTTAATATTTTATTCTTCTATTTTTATTTTCAAAGAGATTAGAGATGTTGAGATGAGTAAATTTTATATGATTTGAATCATCAATAAAGATAGTCTTCATATATTTTTCTTGAGCTTTGATGGACTCATAACATATACTTGATCAATGTCTTTTGCCTTTGCACCAAATACAAGTGTCATCAAAATTTTTACAGGGCTTATTCTCAGTACCTTGGTCATTTTTTTAATTTTTTTATAAATATTTCATTTATGATGTTATGTTTTTTGCTCAATATCCTGAAGATCTCTAACTATTGGAAGGCAAATATCCTTGCTTATTCTTTTATCCTCTTTGCCACTTTCATTGTTACTATGTATATTGACATTTACTTTTGAGAATGGTAAAAAACTAGTTAGATGTGATTCATGATTGTTCAATAAAAGTTTATTATTCTATTCAACAACTAATAGTATATACCTTAAATTTAATAGTATTTTTTAAATATTTAATATATTTATTTTTCATGTATCATGATATTTTTTATTTATATATTATTTATTATTTTATCATTATATATTTGTGTATTTAATAAATATAATAATATTTTTAGAATATTATATTCAATTAGTTGAATATTATTATTAATTATCCCTAACCAAGAATTATTATAGATATGGCAACAATAATGCATAAAAACTAATATGTGTAGTGATTGATGACAATATATTATATATTATAATATGAGATATTAAGTTAATATATGAGTATAAGTTAGTAAACTAATGTATTAGATTGATCTACTATGAAAATGCTATATCGATCATTATATAAGTATTATAAATGATCTCAAAGTGACAATAACGTATGTGATCTTTGGATTTGAGATCATTATGATTCCCAATATTGAAAATAATATAGTTTAATACTTTCAAACATCATCTATAATAAGATAGATTATAAAAAAAATAGTCAAATATATTATAATTTGTGTAAAGGAATATTTGTGATTAAAATAAAATTTATCCCTCCTATATAATGAGAATGATATTTTTGAGTTTTTTTATTGAGTAAAATTATAAAAATGTATTACCGTACTCAAATAAATTAATATAATATTAATTTCATTTGTTTGAGTAAATCTACTCAAAATATCAAATAAATATAAAATTAAACTATATATAAGGTGATAAGTCCTATGTCTCGTATTTAATTATGATATTTAGGATAATTATACAACAATATTATTTATAGATAAGGTGATGTCAAACCATTAATATTCACATCATTTACGTAGTTGTGATGTATTACTAGACACCTATCACAGAATGTTAGATTTTTACAGGACCCTTGCAGCACTTAACTAGTTTCAACCTTACAGTAATTTACTAAGCAAGTCTTAATTGTTGCGTGGAAGATTGTTATGAACAAGCAAAGATGCTTAAAAGACTAAAAAAAGTACGATATTTAGAGAATTACAAGAGAACTTAAAAACGAATACTTGAACTAAATGAAAGAGTTACAAGACTACAAAACTTTATAATTTTTTAGAATTACTTATGTTTACACTTGTGGTGGATGGTTTAGTCAAGGGGAATAAACCTATTTATAATTGAGGTTAAATGGAATGGAAAGCTAAGATCTAATTTACAAAAGCCATGTTGGATGGCTGTGATTTGGTATCTAAAATTTTCATATAAGTGGGAGAGAAAATTCAAATTCAAATATTTGAAAAATCCCTCCAAATTGCAAGATATTTTGAAGTTTTGGACCTTCTAAAAATTGGACCTACTTTAAGCAACTTAGGCATATTCTTGGGCAATGTAATTGTGCCATTTAAGCTGTCTTTCTTCCTCTATTTTAGTGCCCAACCTATATTCTACGACATTCTCCCCCACTAAAGTTTTTAACGCTCTCATCAAGTTTTCTTTGTTTGTATGTTTTAATAGCATCGCTGAATTACTGTAAGTCTTTATTCTTCTTCTGACTAGCTTTATAACTTGGCAAGTTTTTCTACTTGATTAAGTACTTCATGTAGTTAGGGACGTCACTTTTTCTCCTAAGGCAATTTGTAAGGATTTCTTCAGCTTATAAGTCAAAAAAGGCTTAGTTAATGAGCAACATTCTATATGATTTGTCACGACTCATGTCTTTTGTGTCTGTATGATATGGCTTCAAATATCTCACATAAAAGACTGGATGAATTCTTAGCTTACATGGCAACTTTACCTGGTAAGAAACCTTTTGACATTCACAAGCATAGAAAAAAAATCCCTTTGTACAAGTATACCAACCTCAAATGTACTTGGCTAGCATTTAGAATTGTCGAAGTGGTTCTACACCAAAACAAGGTCACTAACTTGGAAGTCTAACGGTCTTTAACTCTTGTCTGCGTATTTCTTTATTTTTTTTTTGATGCTTTGTCCAAGTAAATTTTTACCACGTCCAATTGTTTATACCAACCGTTGATTCACTTATAGGTAAAAGGACTAGAAACTATGTGTTGTTTTGTTATTGCTTGCAGTGTTAAGGGTTGTTGACCCATCATTATCTCAAAAGGTCTGTATTGAGTGGTTTCGCTCTATTACAAGTTATAAAAAAATTATGTCACATTCATCAACTTAACCAAATCACGCTGATTAGTACTCATAATGTGTTGTAGGTACATTTTCAATAATGCATTCATTTGCTCAGTTTGGGCATCAATTTATGGGTGAAAGGTCATAGAGAAATGGAGACCTGAGCTTATAAGGTTAATAACTTCTCCAAAATCTCTTGATGAATCTTAAATCTCTATCACTAACGATGTGGCAAGACAAATCTCAATATTTCATAATATGCTTGAAGAAAAAGCATGCGACCTCCTTAGTATTGCAATGTATTAGGACTGGGATAAAAGTATCATACTTTAACAATTTATCCACCATAACCAGGATGGAATCATATCGTTTAGAAGTTAGAAGTGTAAAGATGAAATTTGAAGTGATGCACTCCTATGAATGACCGGGAATAGGTAGAGGTTCGAGCAAATCTACCAGACTTCATGTATTCCTTTACATCATTCTTTATTTACGTTTAATAGTAAAGATCTCCAAGCAATGTCAGAGTGCGATGAATTCTTAGATGTCTCACCCATTTATAATTCTAACACTCTTTTATGGTTAATTATTAATAGTGTAAAGAATGCTTTCGCGTTCCCAAAATCACCTTGTCTTACCTTCCTTGACAAGCTTCATCAAACTCTTGGTGAATTAATCATTGGTAAGCTCCATTAAACTCTTAGTTGCACTCGAGCCAGTAAATATTGGTAAACTCTGCTTTATAAATCAAGGTGTCGGCCACGACATTTGCTCGACCGTGTTTATACTCCATAACATAGTCAAATTCTACAAAAAAAAGTCTTACCATCATGCTTGCTTAGAGTTAAGTTTCTTCTAATTATGAAAGTAACTTGTTGTCACATTGTCAGTTTTAATCTCAAATCAGCTTTTAAGCAAGTGTTATCGCTATACCCGCAAGTAATAGATGATCACTATTAATTTTTGACATACACAGGATACCTCTACTCCATTTCATTTAGCTTGCAACTTTCATAGGCAATAGGGTGTTTGTTCTATACAAATAGACCTCTAATAGTGAAGTCCGATGCATTCATGTGGACTTCAAATAGTTTGGAGTAATTGAGCAACGAGAAAGTAGGCAACCACTTCTACGTATTTTTTATCTTAAAAAAATTAGTCAAGAGCATTGTTCGAGCAAAATACCCTTGAATGAAATGTTAGTGGGAGTTGACTAGATCAAAAAAGGAACTCAACTCTATCATAGTAGTAAAGGGTTGCCATTCTTGGATGGCTCATACTTTAGCCGTATCCATGTGAATTTGCCCACCCGTTGTCTTGTTGCTTGAGAACACCATATGTTGCTGGAGAACACCATATGTTGCTGAGCAAACAAGCGCTTTTCTTTCTTCAAGTACAATTTGCTCTCTTGTAATACTTAGACAGCAAGCCTTAAGTACTCTACGTACTCTTTGAAGTTCTTATTATAAACCACAATATCGTCTAGGTATACCACTATGAACTTATCAAGAAACGGGTAAAAAATTTTGTTCATAAGGGTGTAGAATGTGACAAATGCATTGATAAGACCAAAAGGCATGACTAAGAACTTATACGACCCATACTTAGTCATACAGGTCATCTTTGGTTCATTTCTCTCAAAAGTGCACAGTTGATAGTAACTAGATCTTAGGTTGAACTTAAAAAACTATCTAACAATCTCAAGTCAATCAAATAGGTCATCCATACACAAGATCAAGTAGCAATTCTTAATCATCACCTTATTTAGCACTAGCTAATTGATGCACATGTGTAAGCTCTTGTCATACTTGAAATTTAATAAGACCAGTATGCTTAATAGTACATTTAAGAGCCCTATAAATCTCGCTTTTAATAGCTCTTTAAATTATTTTCAGAGTTTCTCGAGCTCGGGTAATGCCATGCAATATGATTTCACAGACAAAGGTTTAATGCTAGGGTCAAGCTTAATTTTGTGCTCTACTTTACGTCTTGGCAAAAGTTTGTTCAATAGCTCAAAAGGCATCATGTCGTATGAGAATATCTTACACTTTTTTAGAGACGTCGAGAATGGTTATAGAAGTATCATTTTCTTTTAGCATGGTGAGGTAAGTGTCTTTCCTTTTCTTAACTGTCTTGGCAACTTATAGTGCGAATAATACTTTAGTGCTAATATGTACCTACTTAATCGATGCCTTGTGAGATTTTCCTGCATCATCAAGTAATAATTCTTAATCGACCTTGTCGTGCCATGATCCAATCAGTATTGGCACGTTTTGAGCAACTCTTCGAATTGGCCGAGAAGCTTGATCGATGACTTTCACCTATTCTAACTTGTTGATATGCACTAAACCTAATCATTTTGTAAAAGATTCTACGATTAAACATTGATTAATGCCATAATTAATGAATGCCATAATGCTTATCTCATTGACATTGGCATTCATGTATTTAAGCATCTTGTCATGATCTAACTTCACTGCTAACTTAACCTTATACACCAATCCCTTGGACGTCTCCTTAGCCTTAATTGAGTTAAGGTCACACATCAAAACTAAGCACATACCTCCTGCAACTTCTCATAATTGCTAATAATAGCGTTCAGCTTGAAATACTATAGATATTTTTTGGTGTGGTATGCTCCTCTGCAAATGAAACAATTCTACTTCTATTTCTCGTGCATCATATACCTTCATTGTGCCTCTCATCTCTTAATAGTTGGCTTAGTTGTGGATTTACCTTGAGAGATTAATCTCCCTTACTTTTGTCATGGTTGTCTTAGTTAAAGTTCAAATTCATCTTTTTGCCCTTATTCACCTTAGACGAGTCACAATGAAACTTGATCAGCATTTTAGCTACTTTTATTGTGAAAGTAAGGTTTTGGACATTTTGTTATTTTAATTCTTATTACGCCTATGATTTTAGTCCATCTAAAAGGAATAATAATCATACTAACTCGAGCATGTTGGGTATATTTAGTAGTGAGTTATACTCCTTAATATAGTCCTTAATTGACACCCGTTGTTTAAGCCTATGAAGTTTCCTCATTGTCACATCCTCTATACTTTAGGGTAAAATTGTCTCATGAAATCTTTCTTAAATGCATCCAAAGTGTCAATGATATATAACTCTTTTTTTTATTTTAGTGTAGTTACATCTTTACTATATGTTGCATCCTACTAAAAGAATAAGGTGCATGTGCTGATTTTGTTAAAGTCCTCACAGACACTCACCGCATCTATATAGCACTCCATATCCAAAGAAATTTTTCTATTTCCTTGACGTCATGCTTGCCTTTATATTTTAGTGGGCTGAGAACTTAAACTCTCCACGCGCCACTTACTGTATCTTTAAATGCTATTGTAGCACTGCATATAGCAAGGTTTTGCTTTATAGCATCTAACCCTGTGTTCGTGGTACTCATTTGCGCTGCCATACTCTGCTTGAATTCCTTCATAGCTTAATTTATGGATACAATGAAAAAGTTAAAGGCGTTATAGAACTTACCTTCTATATCGATAGCATCGGTCTTGTGCTCATACTTGTCAACCCTTGATTCGAGAGTGTTAAAGTGATCTAGCACATCACCCATTACTAGCTCAAGCTTGACCAATCTTACCTCAACAAAGTGTTACGTGCCTGTAGACATAAAGTAATCCTTGGACAGTTTTTTCTTCTCACCACAGCCCTTTTTGCAACCACGTTCCTCCTGCAACACCTCAATGGCATTATTTAGCTTTACTTTTTTGCTTAACATGATGAGAATTATGCTTGAGATAACTCTAAATTATCCCTATCAACTTTGCTCTGATACCGCATGTCATAATATTCGTGCAATACTTAACTAGTTTTAACATCGCAATAGTATATAAGTAAGCTTTAGTTGCTGCGTAAAAAATTGTTATGGACAAGCTTAAATACTTAAAAAATTGGAGAAAGTAAAAGATTTAAAGAATTGGAAGAGAATTTGAAGAATAATACTTGAATTAAATAAAAGAATTACAATACTACAAAGAAACATTGTATACATATATAATTAGAAAAGGGAAAAAACTATAACAATTTGATAATGTAAGATTTTTGATTTTGTGGGATTTTGGCAATTAGCGATGTAAGAGTGGTGGAAGCCACCATTCATCACTGGAGAACTTACTCATTTCCTTCCTTCTCTCTTTTTTCTCTTTTATCTTTTCTCTCTTTTCTAGCACAAACGCATAACCTCTTCCACTCCTCCTCTCTTTCCCCTGCCCCCCCTCCCCCCCTCCCCCCTTTCATCCTCCCTCTTAAGTCTGCTTACACTCATTTTCAAATCCATATAGTTCATGGATTGATTTCAAGCCCAATCTAAAGTTGATCTCAAATGCGATCCATGGCTCCAATTCAAGCTCAATCTATAGCTCAATTTCGAGACCGGTTCAATTGAACCTAGTTTAACTGAGTTAAGTTAACAAAATTTTTTTATTTTATTATTTTATCACTTGATTTTTTTTATCATTTCCTAAGTTTGAAATATATTTATTTTTAATTGTATCAATTAATCATATTATAAATAATTAACCAAATCAATAATATTTTCATTATACTTTATTTTATTTCATTTTAGTAATATTTTACTATTGGTGAGTAATATTTTAAAGTTATTTGAACAAAAAAATGAAAAGTCACTTATAATTAAAAATTCATTTGGATGACAACTTTCATGCAAATTCAGACTCATTATTGTGATTGGTAGTTATAGGTTGAATTAAAATAAAATTAATAGCGATACAACTCAACTTATATGCAAACATGTTTTAGGCATTTTTTGGGCATCCAAAAATTATATTTTTCAAGCAATCTCATCCATTATATAATTTTACGAGAGGTCCATACAAATAACGACAACAACAAGATATGGTTCCTTATTGAAGATAAAAGCATTTGTTTCTCAAAAATGAAATTTAGGTTGATCACCATTTTAGACTTTGAACATTCTCTTACTAAGGATTTAGTTGAGAGTATCCAGTTTAAGGACATTTATTATAATGGTCGGATGGTTATTATCTTATATGACATAGATAGGGTATATGACGGGCTTGATTTTACATCTACTCCTGATTTGGATACAATGTGATTTTGGAAAGATTCTTGCTCGGTTGAGGTGGTAGAATTCATGCAAATTGGTGGATCTTGAACATATTGGACAATCTTGATTAATGTAATCAGTATCTATAGGGAAATAATGTATGGAAGCATGCCTTCAATTGCTTGTGACTAACAATTCATTACCAATACGCCAAAAATAAAAAAGACATATTATTAGTATATACCCTAATTTAATAGTATTTTTAGATATTGAGCATATTTATTTCTTATGTATCATTACATTATCGATTTATATATTATTTGTTATTTTATTATTACATATGTGTGTTTAATAAATGTAATAATACCTTTAAATTAATATGTTCAATTAGTTAAACACTATTTTTAAATATATCCAATTAAATATTATTATAAATAATGTAACAATAATATAAAAAAATTAGTATGTATAATAATTAATGACAATATATCATGTGTTATGATATAAAATATTAAGTCGATACATGAATGCAAGTTAGTGAACTAATATACTGAATTAATTTGCTATAAAAATATTACATGGATTATTATATGAGTATTATGAACAATTCTTAAATTAACAATGGTGCATGTAACCCGTAAACTTAAGATCACTATGGTATTCAACATTAAAAATAGTATATTTTGATATTTTCAAATATTATTTGTATCAAGATAAACTATTAAAAAAAATAGTCAGATATATCATAATTTATGAACATGAATATGTATAATTAATATAGAATTTATCCATTCTCTATAATAAAAGTAATATTTTTAGACCATTTAATTCAGTAAGATTATAAAAATGTATGGTTGTGCTTAAATAAGTCAATATATGATATTAATTTTATTTATTTGAATAAGTCTATTTAAAATATCAAAAAATATAAAAATTAAACTATACAAGTATAACATGTTCTATATCTCATGTTTAATTGAGATATTTAGGACAATTAAATTATATAATAATACTAATCACGAATAAAGTAATATTGAACCACTAATATTCTAGTCATTTGTATAGTCGTTATATATTATTATATATTATTCACGGTTTATGATACTATTAAATGTTAGTATTACTATCAATATTACAAAAACTTAATAAATCGAACATTAAAATTGAGAACAATAGTAATATTAATTTATAAAGATGAATTTTAATATATTTATATGAAAAATTTTAAATTTATTTAGAACTCGTTAAGCGATTTAGTACTGAGTTTGGCTAAATTTATAATGTAAAGATTAAACCAAATTTTTTAATACATATTTTACTAAATAGATTAGGTTTTAAAAGAAAGTCCAACTCAATAGTTTAGACCTAAACCAAAATTTTAAAATAATAATATAAATATATTATATTTTAGCATTTTTAAAATGTGCCTAAAATTTTATTTTTATTTTTATTTTTTTTGAGAAAAAAGAAACACAAAAAATAGTTGACATTCTAAACATAGAAGTTAATACTCTAAATTAATTACTAATCGTGTAGATATTAAAGAGACGTAGAGGCATTCAATTTGTGTTTGTAGTTTGACAAATCGCTTAATCTATTTCATTATTTATGTGTTTGTTACATGGATCCTGGTAAGCAAACAAAAATATTTTTATTTTTTTACTACATATATGTTCTAATTTGCTTACACGTATCGCAGTTGACAGCAGCTAATAAGCCATTTAGAAAAAAGTATAATCTACTCAAGTTGTCTATTGCATTTCAAGTATGTACTCATAAATTAATTATAATTAAGTAACATGTTTTATTCATTTATAGTTTACTTAATTTTTTGTAGTTATATTACTTATATTGTTTTATAAGTTTGAATATACAAGGCTATGCTTAACTCATAGGACAACCTCACTTTGTGGATAAATAACAACATTTCATGAACCCTAAAGTAGAAGATGGGGAGGAAGTATCTTGATAAGAAGTCATTGATTATAAATTTTTACTCCTAAAATTCGATAAATATTTGTATTCTTTAGTAACACATTATATTGAGTTATAATTTTCAAAATTTATTGCTTTTTGTCTTTATGTTTTGCTGTAAATGCATTATTGCTTTCTATTTTAGAACCAAAGCCAACAAAGATGGCTCATCCATAATTGATGAAAATTAAAGAGCCTAAAAGAGTATATGGAGGTAGTAATCTCACAAAACTTATTGCTCATTGTCGATGCCCTAGTGTAGTTCATGATGAGTCACACATAAGTGATGTGAATACTAATGTTGTTGATGAATCTAAATATAATGCCCTATAGGTATAATTTTAATTATAATTGTATTTATCTATTGTACAAAGTGATGTATTTATGTTTATCTTATACATTTGCAAGAAGCACAATCATCAAGACATGCTTCTATACCATCATCGCATGTCTCTGCTCATAAACAATATATGTCATAGATCTCACCTTAATATTAGCATATACTGCATGCCTTACCTTATCAGCAATATGTATCATACTATGATGATGACTTCCAAGAGAGATGTGAACACACTTTGAGGGCGTTACTGAAGATATCTAAAATTTATGTAATGAGTTTCAGAACATATTGGAAGAAGTTTAGGGCATGACACAAGATATATCATATATTGGTGGAAAAGTCAATAACTTGTTTATCACTTTTTTGAGTTGATACGGGTGTCCAATCCTTGGGCACAGTACGAATATCCCTATTCATCACCAACCAATGCATTTTCATAGGTAATCACATGCAATTTGTTTGTTTTTCATTTATATCAATAATAAAGATGCCTGAGGCCCATGTACAATTTATGTTTACTAATGGTATGGTTCAATACTTGACATAAAATTTTGAATGTTTTTGTTGTTTATTTTTGTTGTACAAAAATGGTCCTCATTCATATTACAAGGAAAATTTTGTTCCTTTCTTTTCAAAGTGTAAGTCTACTAATGACGTTTTATCTATGATGTATATAACAGGAAGAGGCACTTGATGATATATATATAAGAAAGGTCCATATGATCAAAGCTTATACACTAATACACTAAAAAGACATTATCTAGTCTCTTTTAGTTGGTTGTTATTTCAATATCCAATTAATTGACTTGATCATCAATCTTATAACACCATACGATAACGATGAATACCCTGAATACATGCAATGGTTGAAAATCTGAAATATGTTTAATTACATTGACACCATAGTGGTTATGCCTCATTTTTTATCTAGACTCACAATTAAAGGATATTGTGAGTCATTTTAAAATTACAATATTAAGGTTAACATATAATTGCATTTTTTTATGTTGTTATATTAATAAAATAATCAGTATTTGTACATGCTAGTATACAGATAGTGTTCATGTTTCAGTGTCATGTTATAGCAGTGGACGATCACATCCTTGTATTTATATATATATATGAACTAATTTTGTTATTTGTATTACTTAGTTTGATATAACATCTGTAGTGGTTTCTCATACCTTTAAATATTTTACGGTGCAGGCTAAACTATTGTCCACATGGGAAGAGACATTTGCTGAATAACTCAAGTTAAGGGTTATTCATCTTGGTCAGGAGATGGAGCAACATGAAAAGTGACTTTGAAGGCATATGTAAGGATTAGAGTATTGTAAATATTGTTTTTATTCCTGTTTTGGTATACAATGACCACTGGATTGCATATACCTTATACTTGTCTTATCATTACCTTACAGTGTATGACTTAGCCCCTATCAAACATTCTAAATGATGCACAATATACTCAAGCCATTATTCAATTTAATGCCTTATATGCTGAAACTAAGACTAGATGGGTTTTACAAGGCGAGGCCAGATTTAGATGATAGTAATACTTGAGTTTGGTTATATCTACAGCAGTCAGTTACTACATCAGACCATGGGTAGTGAGGATTATAATGTTTTCACTTGCAAATTCATTGAGTATCGAGGTTTGAATTGACCATGAGATTTTACATCTAATGATGACCTATTTTTTAAGTTAAAGATGACATTTGACTTATATTGCGAATTTTTATATTACTTTATCTACTTGACTTATACGTTGCTATTAATATTATATTATGTTTTGTTACTTCACGTAATATTATTGTGATTATTACGAAATATTATATTAAAATCGTGAAATTAAAATCATGAATTAAAATTTTTGAAAAATTAGATAGAATTTTCCTTTATAAAATGGACTCTTCAAGAACTTGCAGTGCTTCAAAAATCTAATATTTTTCTGACAAACAAATTTCACAAACAATATGGATATATTTTAATCATACATGGTAAGCAATAACATAGTAACACCTTCAAGAAAAGTAACTATTAAATTGTTTACACAAAATAATAAATTGTTTACATAAGGACACAATAATTATAACATTTTACATCTCATTCTAGTCATGAAACATTGAGTTTTGGTAAGATGCGTGATTGTATCTATGTTTGCAATGATAAAAACATCTTTTAATGATCACCACTTCACTTGTAGATAAGATGCATTAATGTCTCGGTCGACCCATTGGGTTGTAACTTATGAGGGCATTACAATGATGGCTCTTACTTCTTATAAAACAATCTAAAATATTGAATCTCTATATAAATGAATATCCTCTATATATGCTATCACAATTGAGCCATTTTTATAATAATGAGCAAAAATCTATGTATCAACCTCAAACATATCCAATTGATGTCATGACATGTGAACATGGTATTTGTTGCAACTGAAATCGCCTACATTTGCACATCTTTGAGCTAAAATCAACCACAATATTATCACCCCTTCCATCGACTCCAAATTAAAAATGTGATACTAGGTAGAGTGACAAGGCAATGATATTGAATCTTGCTCTATTTTCTCGTGTGTATATTTGACTAGGGAATGTGTTATATGTTTTATTGCTTTCTCTCTCCTATCATAAAATCAATGTCATAACACTATTTGTATCTAATTCATCAAAGCTATAATTGAGAAATTATGTGCTTTTTTTAGTAATGTATTCAAACTTTCAACAATATTAATAGTCATTATATCTTATCGTCTTATTAAAAAATGACATCTGACCCACTTATAAAACCCAACTTTATTTTGTAAATAGCTTGCAACATTTAGATGTATTAATCTTAACTTTTCTATGTACTTTTCAAACTCACTATGCATATATGTCTTTGTCGCATTATTCATAATATAAAATCGCATAAAGAAAGTGTATTTCTTTCAATTTTTTTAGCTTGTATTTTACTTTAAGGTTGCATTCAACATGATAAGAACAAAACCAATAGTATGATTTAAGAAATACCAATCTTATACCCTGAAGCATACTACCATGTTGACTCAATACAAATATTAAATCAAACACTAGGCCAAATACATCCCAGAACTTAACCAAAAATCATTTTCATAATGTATCATTTTGAAAATCACCAATCTCAAATGCAACAAAATAAATCTAATGTTTCCACCAAAAGCAGCCACCATAAATAATATCCCCTAATATATTTTTTAAAAGGCATTGTTAATGGCTATCATGAGGTGAATTAAGGAATTAAAACTATAAACACATAGTTCAAGCACCATGAAAAAGTATAAGAAGTAATCATCATCATTTGTATTAATATGAGTTATTATGTTTGAGTTTCTATCTTCTAAAACATGATAAAATTGTAATAGTATTCTAAAAGACTCAATTAGATTTAAGGTTGGCAAATGGAGGCCTACAGGGACCCAACCCTTTTGGGCCGAAGATTAAGGTTACTTTTTGCCTCGTTTTATTTTAAGGGCCAGGGAACAAAGAAGAATATGTCCTCATTTTTAAAAACGGGGTAGGGATGAAGATGACATTTTATCTCTGCCCTGCCCTATTACTCATCTTTTATTATTTTCTTAGACTTTTTCTCTCTATTAGTAAAAGTATTTGTATAAACAATAAAAGATAAAATTTAAGTAGAAATCCTACCATTACAAAACCTAAGCATTAATTGTAAACCCTACCACTGTAAGTTTGCAACACTTAACCATTAATTACATGGAAATATCTTTCAATTTGTTGAAGGTAATTAATTAACTAATTAGATTTTAGGTTTTAACATATAAATAATAATAAAATAAAGAGATATTTAAAATGTGCTAAGATAATAAGATTATTATTGCTTTACTTATTTACTCTAGTAAGAGAAGATTGTATGTATTATGATTAACCTTCCCTGTTCAAATTAAAAAACCAAAATCGGTAAATATAATCAATTACTTCTTTCTCTTTAACAACAATAATCTTCTCACTTTTTCTCGTCCACTATCACTGCAACACCTTCTTTTTCTATCCTCTAACAATAACTAAGATTTTTAATTCACGAGGAATGATCTATGAATCTGATGAACGACGATAATATAGTTGTAAAAGCATTGGTGGTTAGTGGCAAGGGTGATAAAAAATGTAATTGGCAATAAGGGGAAGGTGGTTGATAGAGCTAAGGAAAGAGAAAACAAGGTTGTCGTGGTTGACAAGGCAGAAAAGAATGAAGAAATAACTAACATAATAAAAAAGGTAGACATTGTAGGGATGGGGATCTCCTTCTAGAAATGAGAATAGACGAAGATAGGGATTTCTTTCTAAAAGTAAGGGTAGGCTACAGAGAATGACACTCTCTTAGAGATGGCGATGGCATTCATCAGCCTATACCTAGCCAGTTAACTCTAGTCAGATTCTCATACGCTAATCTTTGTGTTTTTTTCCTCATTAGCCATACTTTATGGTAGGACACAATAACTTCGAACTCTCAGCATACGTGATCTTAAATGTTTATTAAAGTATAAACTTTACTTGGATCTTGAAACTTTTTAATCACATGGTCATCAATAAACCGACTACTTGCTTGATGATAATCTTGTTATAACTAGTTACTTTATCTAATGATATCTCTAGTTAAGTATTATTATGGATAAAACATTAATGTATAAAGATTAGTATGTATCGTGACTAATAACAACATGTTATGTTTGCATGATATGAGATATTAAGTCAACATATAGATATAAGTTAATAAACTAATGTATTACACTGATCGCCATGAGAACACTACATGAATTATTATATAAATGTCATAAATGATTCTTATAGCAATAATGGTATATGTGATTCTTGGACTTTAGATCATAGTAGTTTCTAATATTGAGAGTCACGTATTTTGATATTTTCAAACATCATTTATAATAAGATAGGATATAATGAAAATAGTCAAATATGTCATAATTCATTTAAAAAAATATGTACGATCAAGATATGATTTATCCTTGCTATATAATAAGAGTAATATTTTAAATTTTTTGATTGAGTGAGACTATGAAAATATAAAACTATATTTTAATGAGTCAATATATGATATTGATCTAATTTTAAATAAATTTACTCAAAATATCAAAGAAATATGAAGATTGAACTATATGAGGATGGCATGTTTGATACCTTATGTTCAATTGAGACATTGTAGAGATATAGAGATTCTGAAATTGAATCTATGTTTGATGTTTGATAAATCAATCAATACATAAAGGTATGAATTCTAATTTTTGTCTTTGTATGTATAATGCTAATATGTTATTGTATGGATTTTAGTAATATTTTTTTTACGCTTTATGTTTTGGTTTGCTTACATCGATAGAGGGAATATCTTATATGAATTACTAAATATGAAATGATATACTCTGTAGGATGAGTGACATGCATTACAGAAGGAATGAGATGCTTTACAAAAAGAGTTAAAGACGAATGTGGGCTAACATGCTTAATAGTATAATAATATTGGGCATGTTTAAATTGATGGTTTTCCTTAAAAGAAACAAATAGTTGCACATGAACTTTTATATTATCAGGCTGCAAATGAGGAATACATGAAACTCTATAATCTGTAATAATTATGTGTTACATGATAACATAAAATATCTGAAAATCTTAAACTATGCAATCACCATGCTATTCACAAAAATAAATACATTACCTTCATCTTTTATAAACAAGTACATGATAGACCTTGTAAGGGCATGTTTCAAACCCATTTTGATATCAATATTGAATTGTCTAATATCAATATCAAAATACCCTTGTATTCGATGTAGTTATTAGTGATAGCTAATATTCCTCGGCATGGCTAGAAATTTAATATCTCCACCAATATATTCCTTTATACCATTGAAGATGTTCGCCATATTCCTCTGAATTCAATAGTTATAGACAAAATCTTTTCAATCATATTTGTTAAACAATTACAAAAATCATTAATATTAAAATAAATTTTATAAAACTTATTACGTTAACATTAAAAAAATTAATTATACAATAATCAATTCCTGTTTAAAAATAAGCTCAAAATCAAGATAAAAAATGGCTCAAAATCTAAGAAAAAAGGGCTCGGAATCAGTGAAAATGAGGCCTATTTTGAAGCCATGATTTTAAGCCCACGTTGTCTCCCTGACCCATTTTCAAACACAAAAAATATGTGTTCGAAATCAACTCAAAGCTGTGGGTACAACTAGTATTTGCATTCTATTTTTTAGATTCAAGGGTTTTTTCAATGTTTTCCATGATCAAAAATTAATAAATAAATTGAACTAATAATAAAAAAATTTACTTATATTAATGTATAAATATTGATTCATGAAATTAAATTAAATAAAAAATTAGAAAAAATATTACAAAACTTACTTGTTTCTGTTTTGTATATTTTTATAACCGTTAGAATATTTAGTTTTATATTTTATAATTATTTTATGATCAATTTATATAATTAAATTTATATATTTAATGTTCAAATATTGATTAGAACTTTGGAAGAATGTAACGTAACCAATGTAATTTATGTTTGCTTAAATTATATATACGATCGCAATTTTATCCAAAAATTTTGAAATTAGTAAGAAAAAAAAGTAAGCTTAACTATTTTGTAAATAAACTTAAAAATAAAATTTTTAAAAAAATTTTAGCAAAAAATACGATAAACCCTGCCTGCTGCAGGCGCAGGCAATGCCAGGGTTTAGCGGAATCTAGGCAGAACCAAACGAAACAATACGACGTCAGACTGAGCACGGACCAGGTTTTGAAGGAGAAGCAGACTCGCTATCCTAATTCCATCATGTCTGTTACTCTCACTCGACACTCACAAATCTCTCTCCGACTTTTCTTGCTTGATGGACGACCAAAACTTGGAGAGACTGGACCTTTGCTTCCACAATCTCAGCTCTCTTGAGGTATTATTCTAGACACAACCCAACAAAATTTATGTCTATACCATGTTTGTGAGCATTAACTTGAGTTATTTTTAAGTTTATTTTAATGTTTTACTTGAATGGGTTGAAGTGTTGTGTGAATTTGAGATGGTTATCAGTTGTGCAAAACAAATTTCAAAGCTTGAAAGGAATTGAAGGGCTCTCAAAACTTACTGGAAGTTCTATTGACTTCATTTGATCCCCTTTTCGGGTCACATCTTTTACTCTACATATAATTATTGCTTTTGATAGAATATTGTTTCAGTAGATTTTATATTAATGAGTAGAGTTACAAGACCTTTTGTCTAATGGATTCTTCTTTATGCTAGTGAATACTGTTCGTAATTCTTTATAAGTTTGTTATTATTGTCAATTGAAACACTTGCTCGGTTTAAACTTCTTTATGCCCTAGTTTAGTTTTGGAAACAAGAAGTTAGTTGAGTTTCTGAAGTCAATTTAATCCACCTTTGTAATCCAGGTGTTAAATTTGGGGAAAAATAAGTTAGATCAATGGATGATGTGAGGTCCTTTGTGAGTCTACACGCTTTAATTTTGAATGGTAATATTTAGAATCTATTGCAGTGCCCAGTCTTGGTTTTAGGATTTGAAGTTGGTGAGTTTATTTTAATGAGAATCATTTTATTGTGTCAACTCATTCTGATGTTTTCTATGGTTGTGCAGACAATGGGATTATTTCCATATCCAAACTTAATCAGATGAAGGACTTGAACACTCTTGGCACAAATTCTTATTTGTCATCATCACACTTCATTCTGTCTGACAGAATTTTTTGGTGTATTCTTAATAGATATTTTCCATTTCTGTCTAGTGCATGGTGGAAGCTGTCTGACCAAGTGTAGATATGGGTATCAGCAGGGAACACCTTAAAATTTCCTCCTCTGAAACTTCAGGGCACCCTCCCTCGTTGCCAGTTGTGCAATATATTCTGAAGTTAATAACATATTTCCATCTGCCTAAAGAGATAATTGTAGTTTTTGTTAAGTTCATTTTGCTCAACTTTGTTGAAAATGCATCTGGATATATCAGGCAAAAGACATTGGTTTGATGTCAGCAATTATAGAATTTAACAAGAGCTTAATGAAAGAAAACTCAGATATGGAGACTGCCGTCAGTTGTTGCTGCTCTGCTGGCCCCGATGGTTATTTCCTAGAACTTGCAACAACGTTTTCTGATGTGAAAAATAAGGATCCTACAATAGTGAGCTGTCAAAGTAGTTGTTAGTTTTTTACTTTGGTAGTTATTCAGTTGTTATAGTTAGTTGAAGTTAGTTATCAAGAATTGTATTTGATTGGTTTCTAGAAACTACATAACACTAATAACTTGTAATTTGTAGCAGTAGGGGGAATATGAAATACAAGGGGAAGAGAATGTTTTTCTTTTGAATTTGCATCTCCTTCTTATTCTGTTTTCTTCTGTTTTTCTGTTTCTTGTGCCTTAAACTTTCTTGTATTGAGTTGTTCTTGTTGGTGAGAGATTAAAGCATTAACAGCTTATCTCTCTTTCTTTTTGGACCTTGATATGTTAACTTAACAAGAAGTTAGCAAATTCTTGAAATTTTATAATATTTTTTTATTTTGCACGTTCATGATTGACAACATTTTGCTTTCAAATTAATAATACATGTCAACAATGAAATTTAACTTGATTCTTTGAATAAATGCTTGTTTTACTGTTTAGACTATGTAACCTGAATCATACTTTGTCTTTTGGGATTTTCCTGCTGTTCTTTCTAGAAATTAGTGAGTCTCTGCTCAAAGTGCAATATATTACAAAGTAATCATTGTTTGGTGATTGCTCGTCTTTAGCTAATATTTTGAAGGGCTGTTGCCCAAGCTCTTAATTTTCTCTTGGTTCTAGCTCTCTCTTTCTCTCTCTCTCTCTCTTTCAAATTGCCAAGTTCAGATAATTGGTTCTTTGCTAAAGTCCTGCACTGAATTGAAAGAACTCTGACTTGCTCTCAATGACATCAAGGTAGGTGGTGTACTCGCTAGTTAATTTTTATTGATAGGGAGCTGCCTTCATTTATACTGTGGTTTTTGTCTGTCTAACTCTGTCAAATTGGATCACAAGATTGTCAGAAATGAAGGTAACAATATGAGGTGGACTGTATCTATCTGTATATCTACACATACATACATCTATGCTTACTAAAATCTGTACACTGTCTGACCATATTGGGAACATGCTTAAATGGCAGGTGCTAAATTCATTTGTTAGTCAGAAAAGCCTCAATCTTCAAGGAAACCCTATAGCTGAAAGTGATAAATTGGCAAAGAAGGTAATAATATCATGTGCCATTTTATCATGTTTAGATTTGTGCTCCTCACATAATACTCTAGAAGAAATATTATTTATTGCAGGTAGAAAATTATTGCCGAACTTGCAATATATTCAATGCTTAACCAATAGATAAAAACACCAAGAATGAAAAGGACAATGCAATTGATAAGGTCCATGATTCTTTAAATAGTGCTGATAACGAGATGAAAGCTCACGAGGAAAAGAAAAGAGAACACCATATGAAAACAAATGACAAACTCTCAAACAAAGACAGTCAGTACAACAAAATTGATTCGGCAGCAAAAAAGAAATTGAAAAAGAAGGCAAAGGGAATGGAAGGGGAGCTTGATGCTATTGAAAACTAAAAGTACTCTGGAGGCCAATTGACAGGTTGAAGCAAATGTGGTCATCTAAATGATTCTAAAGATGTTGATATGGGAAAAGATCTGAAGCAGAAGAGAAAGAAAACTACTGAGCATGTCAAACAAAGACAGTCTAGCCGAGGGTGATGATAAGAGAGCAGAAAGAAACAAAAGAAAAAGTCAAAGGAGAAGCAAGGAGAACTTGATGTTATTGATGATTGAGAATTGTCTTTTTAAGAATTATCCCAGAGTTGGTGATAACAAGATGGTTGACAAATCTTTTCATTTGAACTCGGTCAATGGCTTAGTTACCTATTCTGCCAAGGGAAAGAAAACTAAAAGCAGGAACACTTCTTTTATCCGAGGAAGTTGAAGTTCGATTGGACGGCCAGTCAACTTGGGTGATGAGTGATTATTTTGTGAAGGAGCAGCATGAATTATTTGAGCTCTTTTATTTAGTTTAGTCTTAATCACTTGTTGAGTTTGATTAATCTCCTTTGAGATGCTTGAGCTGTGTTTCCAGTTCCAAAATTCCCTCCCCTTCTTGTACGCTCGAGTTTTAGAAGGTTTTTTGATGGTGCTTTCCTTCAAGCAAGACTCACCAAATCCAGGACGATAGTTTCACTTGCATACGTTTTAATGCTTGCCACTGTAGTTCTGTGCTACATCAATAGTTGAATCAACTTCGTGCCATCCATTTTCGGACAGTAAATCATGTGCGTGTTACAGAATGAATTAGAAAGAATTCATTGACAATGTTGCTGGTAGTGGCCCGAGCAATTATCACTCAAACCTTAAAGGTGATGTAATATTTGTGGACTGAATTTGATAGTTATACGGAAAGCTCGGTTTGAATAAGCTTGTAGAAAATCTATTAGTTCCTAGAACAGCCATTTGACTGTGGAACGTTGCCTAACAGTCAATTTATGACCACAATAAAATAGAATAAAAAGAAATCGTCATTTGACAATCCACTCATTCGTAAGAACATAGTCAACGTTTAAGAAATTAATAGTCAGAAAATGACAATAAAGTACAGAATGAATGACTGAATGAATTGAACCCAGTTAATTTTCAGAAGTTGCAGTACGAGTTTTGTTACATTACAACACGTGAGTAACAGAGATTATGTTATTAATTTAATATTCAATTTGATTAGTTTGTTTATTAGTTATTTAATTGTTAATCATAGAGCTTATGCCATCATCTTTCTAATACTAATGATCGAAATATATTTTAAACGAAAAGTGCATAGCATTGTTGACCCCAGAATCCAAGAAGCTCAAAGAACTGCTATCTATTTTAATAATTAAAATTGGTCCACTCTCAAGCGAGTTGAAATAAGAATACCAAAAAAAATTACTGAAAAAGCAGCAAATTTGACAGTTTATTTTCAAAAAAAAAAAAAATACATAGCATAGGAAAAACACATTTGACAATTTATAATTTATTTTCAAAAACAGAGTTGACAATTTTATTTTCTAAATGTGTTTTGAAATAGAATTTTAAAATATAGGGGTAAGATTACAAAAAAAAAATAAATTAAAGATAATTTTTTGTTTAGTTATACTCTAACTCTCTTGATAAAATTTATATTTCTTTCTTCTCATCGTCATTGTCTCTTTTGTTTTTTTTTTTTTCCCTCGCTTTGAACATTAAACTAAAATTTCTTCAATAAAAACTACATATCGTAGCTATTTGCTAGAGTTGTACGTTAAAAAAATATTTATATATTAGAGTTAATCATACAAAAAATAATCAAAATAATAAGATGCCGTTAGTAAGCATTAAAAAAAAGGGGGGGGGGGCGCCTATTTAATGATTTTTCACTCAAATATTTCATTCAAATGTAAATAAAATTACTTTTATAATTCTTGATTAAAATTTATTCTATATAAATTAGTTTTACAAGAATAAATAAAAATATGCTTTTAAATATTATATATCAAACATTTATTTTGATCTTTTAAATTTGAATTAAGTTTGTAAATATTATATTCCAATTATTTTAAATTATTAAAATATAAAATAAAATGTAATTTGTGGATTGTATTTTAATTTTTGAAAATTTTTTAAATCATATATCAAACAAATCCTAAATTATTTTAAAAATTATAAGAAATTATCTCAACAAATTCATTATAAATCCTAAATTATTTTAAAAATTATAAGAAATTATCACAACAAATTCATTATAACATTTTAGTCATGAAGATTTTTCTTTTATTTAGAAAATGGCACTATTTTCTTGGGGTTTTTTTTACTGTCACTTGTCTCAATCCATGCAATGCTATATTTATTTCTTAACTCAATGTTGTAATTAAATTTGTTGTACAACACTTTGAAGCCAACATTCAACAACTATAAAATACAATTTATATAGTGAAAATATTTTGATGCACACAATTCTAATCTGTTTTCTTAATTAGACTTTGTAAATTAGTTGAACACTTCAAAATTCAACATTCAACAAACATAGAATAACATTTACATAGAGAAAATAAAATGTTAGGATGATTTATGAAAACATTTCAAATTTTTTTCTATGCATTTACTAAATTTTAAGCGAAATATAAAATCGTAATAAAGCCTAAGAAGAAAAAATAAGAAATTAAATTAAATTATATATTAAAATCAAATGAAATTATAAATATATATATATATATATATATACAAATTGATCCCATAATCCAGTTAACTAAATTAGTCTCTTAAAGCACCAGAAAGTATTTAAAATAAGTATATAATAAATATATTATTTCTAAAATTGTTACCATTTGAAAATGAAACCCTCCTCACATCCAATTGCAATTGGGGAAAAGAATAATAATATTGGATAGAAGTACAATTCTAAAATTCTTGATAGCATGGCAATATTTATCTAGTCTTTACTTTTTCCTTGGTTGAAGCCATTTTGGTCATGCATGGTATATAACATGTATATTCTTTTATATTTCATTCAGTAAAATAATGTACAAGGTTGGTTAAAGACAAGCTTTAATAAGACATGGGGTTGCAACAACCCCCATAAAATTGAGCAATTATTGTAATAAATATTATTTTATTTTTCAAAACGTTTTATCACTGCCAAATGATATATATATATATATATATATATATATATTATCACACACTCCCGGAGAAGTTTGTTTTTTTTTTTTTTTTTTTTGGTTTTTATTTAAAATTTGTGTAATGGTTCTTGTCTAAAGCCTACCAAGTTTGACTTTATGGAGCTTTTGCCAAATCTTTTCAATACACGTTAGGTTTTAGAGTGTTTCAATTAAAATTCCACTTTTTGTTCTATTCATTTCAATTATCTTATTATTTATTATTATTTAATAAATTTGATCTTGTTTTCCGTGTGATCGAGTTTCCAAGAGAAAATCGATTTGCCTATAAAACTCCACTCCATTTTTTGAAGTGGAAAAAGAGAGAGAAACAAACAACAGCGATGGCTTCTCGTTCCACCGCAGCCAGTACCGATCAACGCAGCTTCACGACGACTTCCATAATATCCGTCCATCCAGACATCGTCGGGACACACGTTCTCACCCGACTCGACGGCCAAACTCTTGCGGCCGCAGCTTGCACGTCATCCCAACTACACTCTCTGTGCACTCAAGAAAATCTTTGGCAAGAAATCTGCTCCTCCACGTGGCCATCGATCGAAGACCCACGAGTCAAAACCCTCATCTCCGCCTTACCCGACGGTCACTGCTCTTTCTTTTCCGATTCATTTCCGGTTCTTGATTGCCAGAATCCACCATCACAACAATACACTAGTGATGAAATGACAAAAGAATTAATCTCATCTGTTGATATTTACTACGAGAACAAGCCGATTTTTTCTAAAGTTGCAGAGACCGAGACAGTAACAGGCTGGTTCCAGTTTCCACCGTTCCGGATTGACCTACTCGAGCCGAAAGATCGAGTTCCGACGGCAATTCCTTTCGTGGGTGAAACTGATATTTTGTTAAAACAGCTTGAAGAAAACTTGACGTTGAGTTGGATATTGATCGACTCCGATAGAAAACGGGCGGTGAATTTATCTAGCAGGTGGCCGGTGTCAGTGGAACAAGACTGGCTGACACATGACATGCACGTGAAGTATGCGGTAGTGATCGCGGGAGATCGACGGTGGGGACTGTTTTTGCGAAAGGAGTTTGTAGAGTGCGAGGTGATGGTGATATTGGGGAGAAAGAACGGAGGGGAAATGTGCGTGAAAGAAGTGACCATGCAGATGAAGGACATGGAAGGGAAGAATTTGATTGGGACGGACAGTTTGGTAGTTTTGCATGGGGCTATGGAGAATGGGAAGAGAAGGAAAGGGAAGAGAGGGGAAGGGAAAGAGAAATATGAGGAATTTTTGGGCAGGAAAAGAGAGAGGAAAGAGAGAAAGGAAAGAACAGAAAATGTTTTGAATAATGTTTGTCTTGTTATTGGGTTTGTTGTGTGTGTAACTTTCTTGTCAATGAAATTCTTTGGTTAGGAAATTATATTAGACAAAGGAGAATAATTGTGTATGGGAGAGCCAAAATAAGAACTTATTTAAGAGTGTTCTATAGGCTTAACAAAAGCATACGTAAGATTATTTTTTTTTTTTTTATGAAAATACAATTTTAAGTGTTATAGTTTTTAGATGTATTGAAATTGTATCCTTAGTCGTTGGGTACCAAAATACGACAGCTTTTAAATTACAATGAATATGAAATAAAAATACTAATATGTTCAATACAAAATATATATATATATATATGAACTTAATTAAAAATTAGTGTTATTGAATTTTTTTAATTTTATTTTTAAAAAATAATGAATTATTATAATTAAAAATAAAATTATAAAATACGTGAAAAAAATTTTTAATTATATGTATGTATATAAATAAAAGAATGTTTTGATAATGCTTCATGCCATCACGCGCACACCCTAAAGTTGGTGAATTCATGTAGGTGTTCAAGTAAAGTTGACAGTTGCCATACGCGTATGCTAAAAAAAAAGAATGATATATCCACTAATTGCATTGTAGAAATGGAAGAAATATCAAGGTATACTCCTGTTTGACTCAAATGGTTGTTTTGTTCCACAAGTTTATCGATCAGGTCCTCGCGCCTCTCTACCTTCATTGGATCATGTTAATTATTGGGTTTAGGTATTCCCGGCCGTCGTCTTTTTCCCCATGTATTTATTGTCACAAACAACTCGAAAAAGAAGAAGTTGCTGTTTCGCTATCATTAAAAATAAAAACAATTGTTAAGCAATCCTCGTGAATTGCTTCTTCTTTTTTTTGTGGAATCGAAAGAAATTCTAACATATATTCCAAATTTGATGACAAAGACTTGAAGATTACCATGCAGTATCTTTCAGAAAGAAAGGACGAAAATGTAAACGAATGTGGAGGAACAATTCCAACTCTAATTTTATATGTATTTTTGCATGACCCATAACTTGTCCTCAAGTTCCAACCCTTTACCTATCCTATCCCATATTTTGGTTGTTTCTTCACGGGTCAGCGACAATAAATAGATCCTAAATTTTGGCAAGACATAAGAAATCATTTTGATAACTTCAATAAATTTATTGCTAATTTTTTAATTTGATAATAATCATATCAATAGGATTGATAATTCGTAACAAATTTAATTAATTCAACATAAATACGATAAACTATTTGTAAATTTAGGATAATATAAGATAATATAATTATTAAATAAGTAATATAAATATGAAACAATTAATAATTATATTGAATTCAGCGAGAGTTCTCAAAAGTTAAACTCCTTCATAATCCATTCAATTATTCACTTATAATTTAAGTAAATTTGTTGTGTTATCTCTAGCATTATTTATTGTGTTTATTTTTCAAAAGTTAAAGTCAAGTTTGTATACAAAGGAGGTTGTCAACAAATTTGTATCTCTAATATTATTCATTATATTTATTTCTTAAAAATTGAAATATGTTTGTCATTGTTGTATTTTTATTTAATAGTAATAATTTTTAATAAAAAATTATTTTATTTAGTAAATACATAATTATATTTGATCGATAATATATCAATATATATAATATATATAT
>CP135566.1:8174621-8211887 GCA_032401905.1 Swietenia macrophylla
TATTATAATATATTAATTTAATAATATAATATCATAATAATATTTTTAATACATTAAATAAATTATAAATTAATAAATTAATTATATATATATATATTTCAATCTAATACCAAACATAATCCTATAATAAATTTTATTCATTTTAATTTATTATAATTTAATATAATTTAATTTATTTAAAATAATATAATCTAATATATATTATTTAATCGTAACGAGTATACACGTAAAGATGACGTGGTCTTGTCTCTCGTCTTACCTTACTGGTGGTCTTGCCTCTCGTCTCATCTTTGTGGCTGATAACAAATAGATGCACCATCCAAATACAATGTCAATTCTGCCCAGTTCTCAAGCTGGAATCAACGTATTGGATAACAAATAGATACTATTTTGGATGCATTGTTACAGGTCTCTGTCTCTCTCTCTCCATCGACGACTGGGTACATTTTCTATTTTTTTTTTCTTTACGTTTTATTACTAAATAAATATCTATTAATGACGGTCCACGAATTAAAATTTATTTTATTGAATAAATATCAATATTAAAGTTATATATTTCCATGTTAAAGATAGATGGAGAGAAAATTCTGATGTATGATTAAAGCCTAACTCACAACAGTATCCTTCATTAATCATCATAACTTTTGAAATATTGGCATGCCCAGATAATCTTGCTTTTGAATTAATCAAATATTAGTGAACTTAATTGATTTGGAGTCATGTCACACTACCTACAAATTGTTTGTCATCCATTAATTTCGCAACAGAATGCTGTGGAATCTCTTCTGTCTCGTGCATATTCAACTGTACCAGTTATCTTTTAATGTAGTTTTCTGGCAGCTTACTATCAGTTTTCATGTAGTTTTCTTTATACGATATCACTATCCATATTTAGTTTGATTATGTTGTTTTATCTGCATTAGCTTCTGAACGGACGGTTGTGATTGAAGAAGCTATGATATGATATCTTCACCTTAAGCTTTAATAAGGTGGTTGAATTTCAGTTGTCTAAAAATTATAGGTGCGTAGTCATTAATATTTCATTAATAAAAAAGGCGAATACATATACAAATACAATGATATGTTACCAAAAGATAACAATTAATTAACCACTACTACCCCCATATTTACCCTTTTTGCTCTCTATATTAGGGTCTCCATTAAGACCGTCAGTCACCTTCCAACTACAATTATAATGACAGTAATGGTGATTAGAAATTGGGCTTTCTTCTTTTCAATAAATAAAGCAAACCACTACCACCTTATACAAATAAAGCAGGATGAAATTTCTGTTCTCTAGAAGTACTTTTAATTAATTAAACCATTAATTCATTTCTTGAGAGCCTAGATATCGAATTAATATAGATATGTATATAACTAGTTAAAATTTAATGGTTTTGAATATGTGAAATAATTATTTATGCACTTACAAGCCAACTCTTTCGGCCATGAATAAAGTTATACACAATAATTTTTTCTCCTGCTTTGGTTAAAAATTAAAAAAAAAAATCCGTAATTAATACATTTTCAGGCACCAAGTCACAACTTTCTTCAAACCAATTCATTTTTCTTTTTAACTTTTCTTTTCCCTATTAAACCACTTCTCCTTGCCCTCCACTCCTACCCATAATTAACTAACAATCAATTAAAGAAAACTCTCTCTTTCCCATCCCAAAATCACTATATATATATATATATATGCTTCTAGAGGTTCCAAAACCAACATGAAAGCATAACATATTTCATCGGTGATAGGTGTATTAATCCTTATATTGCCGTCCATTTCAGCCATCCCATATCTTATTGTAACTATCCCTTCAGGTAAATTGTAATCTTCTATTTTTCTCTTGATCATGTTCTTCAATTTCAATTCCCTGTTCACTGTTCCATTTATTATTGTTTTATTCATCTAATCACTGTTGAATTAATAGAGGTTTTTATTTTGTAAAGCTGAAAATGAGTCGAAGAGGCAACAGTCCAAAGGTTGAACTCAAGCTGAACTTATCACCACCGAGGGCTAACCAGCCAGTTCAGTCGCCAAACGGTGCATCTTCTTCCTCTGAAATATCACCTGAAAGCTCATGCGTGTCGTCGGAGCCCCAAGACACAAATATGCATTACACAAGTAGCCCCGAAACAACTTCAATGTTTCTTGCCGGATGTCCTCGATGTCTTATGTATGTGATGTTGTCCGATGTCGATCCAAAGTGTCCCAAATGCAAAAGCACCGTCTTGCTTGATTTTCTTACCGAAGAGAACAATAAGAAGAAAAGCAACTAATGACGAGCTTCGGTGTTTGTTCTTGACTTCTTGTTCTTGTTCTTAATGGAGCTAGCTAAAACTAGGCCTTGCATCTTTTTCTTTTTCGAACCAAAAAACCTTTTGTGTAATTTTCTTTTTTCTTTTTGTACTGGAATATTAATTGAGATAATCTTGCTTCTATTATTTCTTCTTCTTGGGCAGTTTGGTTGCCAATAAGAGAGAAGAAATCAAATAAACTACTATCTCTTTACAAACTTGTTATTAGGGTTAGTTTTTCCCAACAAGTTCTTTATGATCGAATTCTAAAATTTCTTTTCTCTTCTTCGTCTTTGTATATGAAGTTGATAACTTTATTTTATTTGGTTATATATTGTAGTCTTTTTACATGGAAAAGCACCCGTCATAATCAATGCACGTGTCTCTTTACTTCTGATTTGCCATCTATTGATAAATGCATGCATAAATATGTCACATGCAGGTAACTTTTTTATACACATACAAACACAGTCAAAATCAATCATATATATATGTACATTTGCATGTTAAAAAAAAAAAAAGAAGAAGATCTAGCTCTATCACAATTCAAAGCGGATGCCTTTTAGCTAAATGGAACATCCAATCAACTAAACAGCAGCAGCCAATTTAATTCATGGTGGTCACAACTCACAGATGAGGTCTATCACTGAACTCGTTGGCCATTGCATATTAATGCATTCGACTCCAGAGATTTCAAGGTGGTTGAGATATCTTGTCTGATACTCAGTAACCAATGTGTATATATATATATATATATATAAAATTTATGATTGTAGAAAGTTTTAAGTGGATAACATTCAATTAATAAACTAAAAAATATATATTTATTAATAATAAATAAAATAAATTAATAAAAAAAATTTATAAATTTTTTTATCGTATTAATTAAATAATAAAATATTTTATTAATTTTTTTATTTATTATTAAGAAATATATATATTTTTTATTAATTAAATAATTTCCTTGCTTCAATAATATTAATATAGTAAAATAAACTCACCTAAAACTTCCTCTTCATGGTAGTCACTCACAAATGAAGTCTATCACTGAACTCATTGGCCATTGCATATATTGTTATTAATGCATTCTCTCGAGAGATTTCAAGGTGGTTGAGCTATCTTTTTTGATATTCGATTCCATGCATACATACAAAATTTTTGTCAAATTATAGAACTTCAACTAACTCCAGGGACAACCAATCTGCATGCCTCACTCCACAACGCATAAATTGTGGCCAAAAACATAACCAGAAAGTAATTATAAATATGTTTGTGTTAATTTAACATGTTTTCCTCCAAAGAAATAAGAACGCAACATACAAATATAGATAAATTTCCTCGTGTTACTTCTATTTTGGTGGTTGTGGTTTACATTTAAAGAGGGGTGGAGGGTAAGTGTACAAAAGAAACATTAAAAATATTAGTAGTCAAACAACTCGACCCAAATATTTAAATCGTCGGGGCAAGTGGATACAAAAGTAAATTTTTGGGCCAATGTCATAGATAATACATAGTATTATATACTTGAACTTTCACGTATTTTTTATATCAATTAATTCAATTGAAAACCATGCTAGCATTAGTTGCAAGTTTAGAAGAAAGCATCACATGTATACTTTTCTTTTATAGTTGCTGTGCAGCTCAGCTCAGCTCAACTCTACTTCAATGCAAACAGGTTGTGATTCATATTAAGGAGTTTTATTACTATTAGGAGGGGCAAACTTTTTAATTAGAAAGAGTAAGAACTAGAATTTGCTTTAAGATAAAATGTCGAAGAGAAAGAGCAGTGACTGTTGCAATGGCCTACTCTGATGACTGCGATTTAAATTACTTATTAATTTATATTATAGTTAATTACATCTCTCGGTTTTATCAATCAATTTAAATTGTAATTCATATTCATGTATAACTTTCAAATCACATCCACACATCATGTGAGCAGTACTAGAGTTTGTTTAGTACTAATATTGTGTGATAATTAAAATTTTTAAGTTAAGTAATATTTGATAAAATCAAAATTATTGAACAATTTTGAAAACTGACGATTAAAACTAGCTTACAAAATAACTACAAAAGATATTAATAATAGTTGGTATTTGAACATCATATATTATTATTTATACATAAAAATTTTTTTATCACAATAATTGTGTTTCACTTATATCAGTCAATTTATTTTATAATTAATTTTAATTTTATTGAATTCATGTGATCTTAAAATTAGTTCTACCTTTTTCATGAAATAGCCTGTCCTCTTCGGTATGGTAACTTAAGTTTTTAGGTTAAGCAATGATTAGATAGTTAAAAATAATTAAAAAATTTAAATATAGTTTTTTTTTTTAATCTTTTGTTTCAAAAGCTAGAATCCCATAAGAAAATGTCAAGTCAATCTCAAACATTTTGAAAATTGACAGCAAAACCAAGCTTTTAATTATATGAATGCACGCATTGGTTTCTATCAATATCTATGTCACAAAATACTTGAATCAAACCCAACTACATCTCGGTTTAAGTTTGTCATAATTCATACAATGAATACAATCACTTTTCTTGTCTTTGTCTTATTATATATTCTTTTCTTTGTTCAACAGTTATCTTCTAATTAAACCTATAAACTAATTCGATGTTGATCGACCGAATTGACTCTCTCTCTCTCTCTCTCTCTATATATATATATTACCCATCACGATGTGATTGATTCTCACTCGCAGCCTCATAACAAATGTTTACGTTTCTTTTATTTTCTGAATTAAAGAGATTTGATAAATAATAACAAAACAGAAGGAAAATTCAAGTCATAAACTGCGGAAAACAGAACACTCTAGCTCGATCAATCATTTTTTTTTCTCTGCCTTGTGTGCTATGTAGAGTCATTACTCGATGGTAGTAAATTTCAGAATGAGAGCTGGATAAATGTAGCAACGGCATATTTAAAATAAATAAATTAAAATCTTCTTTTAATTTTTTTTTTATTTTTTATTCTTTATTCTTTAACTTAAATAAATATTACTACTCAATAAAATTAATAATAGAGATGACAACGGATTGGGGACTTGTCGGGGATGGCCATCCCTGTCTAGTTTCTATTTTAAAAGTGTTGTCCCTGTCCTCGATCTGTTCCCATTTTTTTTTTAAAAAAAATGTGTCCTTGCCCCATCCCGTTTAACAGCAGAGATCCTCATTCTCAACCTACCCCTGCTTATTAATATTACATAATAATTAAATTCATATAAAATATTAATCAAATCAAATAAAAATAATAAATTAATATAGATAAATTTTAATATATGTAGAAACATTAACAGGTTAACGTGTCAATAAATTATAATATTAATTCTTAATAAAATAAAAAATAAATTAAATAAAATCTTTAAAGTTTTATTAAAATTTGTGTTAATTTTTGTAAAAAAAAATATTATATCTTCTTTATATCTATAGAAAAAATATTTTATTTAGTAGATAAAAAATAAAGTCTTGAGAGTTATTTTTTTCTTTTATTAATCTTATATTAATATACTAAAATTAGTTCAATGATAACAATTGATCATTTAATTTAAAATTAACTAATTACTATATTTTTATTTTGATAAATTTTATGTCACACCCCAAAAAATCAAAATCGTGACCGACATGGAGACGAGGACATCCCACTTCCATAAAACTGAGATAAAACTTGTATACATATATGAATATATAGATATCAAATTCAGATAAATGCAAATCATATAAATAAAACTTACACACACACACACACACACACACACACATATATATACACACAAATTTTGATGAAAAAATATGAAGTTGATGAATAGTAATCAAAGAGCCCAAGACCGCAGCTTTAGATCGCGATGTGCTATAGTGATGAACAGTAGATAGAGACTCTAAGATCATAGCTTTAGTCCGTGGTGCCAGAAAAATTATACCAAATATTATATATCATGTACAAAAATACATACTAAATATTATAAAATATATACATCATCATCGGGTGTTAGGTTTGATATACACAAATTGAATGAACCTATGCAAAAATGAAGACCACTAAGTAACTACAAGTGTATCCTAGCATCCTAGTGCTCTTCTCATACTCCTTACGAGTGTTAACTTAGAAGTAGGATCCCGAAAAATTGAGAGGTGCATGTAGGATTGAGTTTTTAAAAAAACTCAGTGAGTAAATACGGGAAATAAAAAATATAGTTTAATTAGTAAATTCATTCTTAAGCATAAAGATATAAAACTAAGATTTTGTAGAACAACTAAAAAGTTTTCAGAATATTAAAATATTTTAATGTAACAATTGTATGCTTTTCATAAAATCATAAATTAATCTCAAAAAATCAAATATATTAGAAATACATGTACGTATATACAAATATCAAGTATCAAATATCAGATTTTCCTTCGTCCTCTACTTTTCACTTCGTATTGGTACCTACACATACATATATATCAAAATATGCAATCAAAGTACGTGTATTCTCTCTCTTATGACTCTCGGCTAAGGGGATAGAAAACCAAAAATTCAAGCCAAATATATATATATATATATATATATATATGAAAATCCATATTATAAAACATAAAAATAGTGTTTCATATAGATATATTACAAAACAATTTACGAAAACAGATATCATAAACAATCAATCAAGATTATATTAATAACTTTATAAATATCATTCAAAAACAAATTAATTCAAATCTAAGATACAAAATATTTTCATAATAAAATCATATTCACAAATAAATTTATACTTAAATCAAAAATAATTAGAAATACAATTTTGGAAAATTAGATCGGAAAAGAAAAAAACATTTATATTTTCACTCACTAAATCAAATCAAATATAATAACTCAAAATCAAGTTTATCCACTCACAATGTTGTTTTAAGTCCTTCTAGCTAGTCCATTTGTAGTGAAAGATCCAGCAAAAAATCTATAATAATTGAAACATAATAATTTTGTTAAAATAATGAGTGAGCGTACAATATCTCTATTTCGGTATCTATACATGATATTTATGCATATGCTATACCGTTAGAAAGCTAAACATATTTAGTTTAATACAAAATGAACAATTTATGATTATGATACTTTTAACTAAAATTATAATATTTTTTCTATAAGTTATTTTTTTACACTTTTAAAAACATGATCAAAATCGTAATTTCATCTAGAAAGCTGTCCTTAAGAATTTGGAAACCATAATCTCTAGATCATAAGTTCTATTTATCTAGTTTCATATACCTTAAGAATCATGTAAATATACCTTCTATAGCTCAAATTATGCCCAAAATACCCACATCTATTTTAACATATCTCTACTAGCACAATAACCAATTTACAATCTTCACTGGAAATTCATCCAAATGTATTTTATCCTAATTTTTTAATAGTTATTATTTAGTATCTCTAGTTTTTATAAAATTTTACAGTGTCTTAATTTGACGTCTAGAACTCAAGATATAAATAAAAATGTGAATATTATTCATTAGACTTTTGGAGTTTAAGTTTCATGAAATTTATTGGTTCTAACCAATCCATTACTCCTCTAATAACTCATAATACTTCATAAATAAGTATTATAATCCATCCTCGAACCTTAATTTAGCTTAGACCACAAAATTCACAAAAAACTCATTTTTATAACTCAACTAAAATCAATAATCAATAAAGGAATTAAGAAAAATATACCTTAAACATCTTAGAGTTTGAATCTTGTAAGGTTATCAGGTAATTAAATTTGATTGAGGAGTTTTTTTGAGTGAGTAAATTGTAGCTTAGGATTAGAAAAATAAAAGGGAATAAAAAATGAAGAATATTGAAAATTTATATAATTCTTGAAATGGACTTAGGTTTCTGTGATGAGCTTACTATTTTTATCAATTTTGACTAGATTTTATTTATAATTTGAAAAGTGTTCCACATAAAAAAATATGTAGCTTTATTTTTAAAATTTTCAATATATTAAGAATTGTCTCAATTCAAGATCTGTAACTCAAATTATAGCCAAAACATCGAAGTATATTTAGAGATTTAAAATTATATACTTGAGTTATAATTTTTTTTTAAATTACTTTAGGATTTTTTAAACTAATTTTGTAAGATCATAACATATTTAAATCGACCTAAAATTGATTAGATCAAAGAATAAAGAGAAGACGTATGAGCATCAAATTTCGGAAGCAATTACTTAGTGTAACAGAGAGAAAATATTAAACCTATAATAGTGAGCATAAAGTAATAATATCAATAGTTTTGAAAAAAATACAAGACTTAG
The DNA here is from genome assembly GCA_032401905.1 of Swietenia macrophylla. NCBI lineage: Eukaryota > Viridiplantae > Streptophyta > Magnoliopsida > Sapindales > Meliaceae > Swietenia > Swietenia macrophylla. The sequence continues at coordinate 8,183,204 of CP135566.1, forward strand.
GATATAAATTATGATGTTATAGTAATAGAATTATAGAATATTATATTTTAATTAATAAGAAAGCAATATATATATGTATGCATGTATTTATGCATGTGTATCAGTTTTATTTTTAGTTTTAAATATATTAATATATAAAAATGAGAAAGTGGGGCCGGGATCGGGGATTATCCTCATCCCCATCCCCATCTCATTTTTAAAACAAAGATGGGGATACATCCTTACCCCTATCCCTTTTTCAAGTTTGCAAACAAAATTATTTTCGATCTCTATTTTAAATAAGATAAATTTTCGTGTTTGTAAAAATTTATCATTGTTAATTAATAATAAATAATTTAAATTATATTTTAAAATTTTTAATTTATATTATAAAAAATAAATAAATTTATAAATTTTATTAAAATATAATATAAATTATTAATTATATTTCATATAATGGTGGTGCTAAAATTTAGAAAAGGAAAAGAATCTTAATGTATATTTAAAGTGTACGGGGCTGTCTTCATTGCTGCATACATAATGCACTGGCTTCTCTTTCATCTTTAATAATATCTATAAATGCGTGTTCATTGAGATTAATTTGAGCAACATTGTGCATGGATCAATGGTCCCCAAAACTTAATTCTATTAATAATACGCATGCATGTTCACTGAGATTAAATAGAGCAACATTGTAATTGTTGGATTACCACTGAATTTAAAAGCTTGAATTATTAGGTAAAGTTCCAATTTAAAAACAAGTCTTAATAGGATCCTTGACTTGGAAGTAAACTGATTTAATGATTACGTAAATTTAAGAGATAAAGAAATTGAAGGGTCCCCCTCGTGTGAAGTGTGATCCAATTTTAAGATCATATAAATCTAAAAGACTGAAAATCCGAAAGGTCAATATTAAAAACAAAGATTAATCGGTCACATGAATCCAAGACACCAAAAGTAATCTGAATGGTCAAGACAGAGATCCTAGAGGTCTCAAAATTAAAATCAGAGATCAGTCGGTCATGTGAATCCAAAAGACCATTCGTAACCTAAAAGGACGTCCATACGGATTTAAGAGACCAAGAGAAGTTTGAAGGGTCCCCTCCCATGAAACGTAATTAAATTTTGTAGTGTGTGGATCAAAGATACCAAGGAAAGTTCTGAAGGCCCAAGATTAAAAATAGACATTAATCAAAAAATATAAGATTTGAACTTGGGACATTAACTCTCACACCATATTAGATTACAACCTGTCCTAGAAATTTATATTAGTAGTCGAACAATATTGTTTAAATATGTGTCTATATATAATACATTTAAGTATAACAACGTGTCAATGACATGTGAAGATTAACCTAAGAGTACTACATATAGTTCATCAAATGGATCGAATTAGATATGAATTCGATAATTTTAACTTAGTAAAAATAAAAAAATATTCTCAGCAATATTTTAATACAAAAGATATATTTTTCTGAGGAACTAAAAACTAGTATTACATGCAAGCAATCATATGATTATTATTTTGTTTGGTATTAAAGTGTGAAAACTTTTATTTGTAAGATAAAAATACTAAATATCACATAATAATACAAAAATAAATACATTTCACTAAAATTTAGTGTTATCAAGCACTTTTTTTAGTTTTACTTTTAAAACAAAGTAGAATAACCTAAAATACTTTCATTATTATGTTGCAATATTATGATAATTAAAATAAAAAGCAAGAATACATAATTAAATTACTCATTTCATTGAAAGTCAAAAACTTATTTGATAAAAACAAATAAATTATGTTTTTATTTTTAAAATTATAAAACCTCAGAATATATAACTGTCATTATCGCTTTATATTTGTTAGTTTTATGGTGCTTGTATTTTTATGTGAAATTTGAATTTGACTTAATGCATATATCTGAATGAAATATATATATATATATATATATATATATTAACTTTTGAATATAATTATTAAATAGTTTGCATTTTCAAGCAAAAAAATAACTGAAAATTGACATTTTGATATATATACCCTTTTGATCATGTAGATCAATATCAATTATGTTCAATTATTTCAATGGCATTAAGATCAATAAAAAATTAAATAAAAAATACATATTGGATGATAACATTGTTTTAAGTACGTAAAGTTAGAAAGAAAATTGTTGTTACAATTAAAACATTAAATAAATAACAACATTCGGTCAAAACTTTGAAAGAGTTGATTTGCAGTTTGTTCCTACAATTGTTGCATTAATGCTTGAGAATGGGGTTTGCATCGGGGAAGAAAAACTTGAAAGCATATTGGACGAATAAAAATTCAAGACCAATTTCATGGACATACTAAATATAAGAAGATATTTAATTCTGCAGAAGAATGTTTCTAAAATTTTTACTAATAATGTATCATTGAGAACTATTTAAAAGAAGTAGATATTGAGTGAAATTTATTTTTTTAGAGGCATGAAAAAACCGAAGGTTACTGCTATAGCGTTATGCTGCAAAGTTTGGGGCTAGATATAATTCTACATTATGCAAATGGATAGTGATTCATATTGTAGAGTGTTTATTACTATGTGGAAAGGCAAAAACTGTAATCAGAATATCAAAAACATAGGCTTTGGTTTTCTTCAATGAGTTTATTTGAAAAAAGGACACGTCGTTGAGAAAGGGTATCTCTAAGACCTAGAGTTTGCTCAAAGAAAAAATGTTGTAGAAAAAGAGCAGTGACTGTTGCTATGGCCTAATCTGGTGACTGCGAATGGCATTACTTATTAATTTATATTACAATTTATTACGTCTCTCGGTTTTATCAATCAATTTATATTGCTATTTATATTTATACATAACTTTCAAATCATATTCACAGATCATGTTAGGAGCATTAGAGTTTTTCTAATATGAATATTGTGCCAATACCATATATATAAATATAAGATTTTAGATCAGGTAATATTTAACAAAATGAAATTTATAAAAAAATTTTAATAACCAAGAGTTAAAACTAGCTTTCAAAGTAACTACATGAGATATTAATTAATTCATATTATAATCAATAATTTATTAAATTCACATATTTTTAAAAATAGATTGCCTATATTAGCATACAATGACTTCAGTTTTCGGGGTATGTAATATTTAACTACTTAAAAATCATTAATTTTTTTAATATACTATCATTATTATTATTATTATTATCTGTTTCAAAGCTAGTATTCCATAAGAAAATGTCGTGTCAATCTCAAACAACTTGAGGATTGATAGTAAGACCTAGCTTACTCCAAGCTAGCTACGAGAGATATTAGAGTTCATATATGGACGGCTTTTTCTCATATAGGTGAATGCGCGGATAGGTTGATATCAATAACTGTCGCAAAACATTTGATCAGCCTCAACTACTTGTCGGTGCGAGGCTGTAACAATTCATACAATACAAAGACTTTTCATGTGTTTGCTTTATTATATCATCTTTCCTTTGTTGAACAGTTATCAACATTGTTAGGATAATTAAACCTATTAACTAATCAAACATTGATAGATAGACACTGACTACGTATTAGTCATCACGATATGATTGATCCTCATTCATCACACCATAACCAGTATCTCCGTTTCTTTTATTTTCTGAACTAAAGAGATTTGATCAACAATGACAAAACACATGGAAAACGCAGGTCATAAACTGCAGTGGGTGTTATATATGATCATTACTCGATGATAGTAAATTTCGTAATTAATGAGAGCTGGGTACAAGGTGCAACCATATGTTTAATATGTACAGGCTGCCTTCATTGCTGCAGAAGTACTACAATGGCTTCTCTTTCATCTATTAATAATATCCATGCACACGTTTTCACTGAGATTAATATCAGTAATATTGTGCATGGATCAATCGTACACAAAACGTTACTATCTGTTACGAAGGCTACTTAAAATCAAGGGAATATGCCTCAGGCTGCAAAAAGCAAGTGGCTGCACAGTCTGCAAGTTGGTTACACGGCCTGCAGTGTTTGCTTGAGATTGCACGCAGAAGAAGATAGACGATAGTACAAAGTATTTTTAATACACAACAGCAACATATTTTTGCAAATTTCAAACATAATCATAGGGTTTCATTCTTTGCTGATATCCAGTCTTTGTATATAAATATGTGATGTTCTTGTAACATTTCGCTGTCAAGAAACATACTACAGCAGCGTATATACTGTTTCAACATATATAATAAGCCTCTGCCACAACGCTCTCAACATATGAGCAAGAGGAATCCCAAGTTTGCATGCGGAAGTTAAGAAGGCCAAGAGTCACATCTACATGCAGGAGGAATAAGTCTAAATAGTAGAACATGCCTAAATAAGTTAGTGAAAATAATGGATTTCTGTTTGTTTGTTCCCTGTTATGGATTATAGTTGCACTAGGATTATTTTGATTTTCTGTTATTGTTAGGCTGGATCTATTTAAAGTCAACATGCGTATGCAGAAGGGAAGAAAAGAAACAAGGGTTATTGTATTCCAATATATTTGTGATTGCCTCTCACCCAAAACAAAGCATTATTCTATTTGTTTATTGAATTCTAATAGAAAAATATTATTCTATTTATTATTGAAATCTATTGGGGATTTTATTAATACATGTCTCTTTAACTTGGTGTCAAATAGGTTGTCTTCCATGGCTAACATTATTGCAACTCCAAGCTTTACATCCAATACTGCAAACACTGTAGTCCTTGAAGCCAACTCAATAGCTTATGCAAACTTCAAAAATATCAATTTTGAAGCCTCAATAATTAGTCTTAAGATCCTAAAACCAAATTTTAAAATCTAATAATTTAAATTAGAATCAAGTCTCAAAAAAAACTAAAATTCAATCGGATTAAAATTTTAACCAAGTAATTCACTAATCACGAATTAAAAATATGAACAAAATATTTGAATACCATAAGAAAAATGCCTTAATAAGCTCACAAAATTTTATACATAATCAAAGAAAAGTAATTTTCATAATTTTAATTGAACAAAATTTGATTTTTTTTATAATATTATTTAAACTCTTTTATACAAATTTTACAATGAAATCCTAAAATAATTAAAAATAAAAATACTAATTTAAAATAATTAGGAATAAAGGTTTTAATCTAAAACATAAGAGAAAGTAAATACAACCCAACAAGAAATAAAAGAAATCTTTGATGTAGTGGATGAGGTAAAGTAGCATTAGTAGGCAGAAGCCAAAGAAAGCTCATCTAATAAATTTGCAACAAAATGGGCACACTGTAATGACATGCTAGCATAGACTCGATGAATACTTTTAAGTCTAAGAATGCAAACAACTTAGAGCAATCTTCAACATTTGTTATAATCAAAAGGCAAGAAATGAGAGAGATTGGTACCTGGATAATGCTGCCACCAATTACATCACCAATGAGCTGACAATCTTTCAATAAAATCAGAGTACAAAAGTAACGAAAGACATAGGTAAAGATGAAAATATATTATTATACCCCAAAATAAAGGTAAGTGATTTTTACGTTAAAAGGTCAAACTTTTGAATAAAACAAACTTTTGAATAAAACATGTTCTACTGGCCATAAAATCAAAGAAAAGGTATTAGAATATTTTTAAAATTCATTCGTATTATCAGTTTTAAGAATGTATTATTATGTCTTTACACACACATACACACATACACAATATTATTAATGAAAGTAAATATTCTTTATTTATAAATATAAGTTATTTTCTTTATTTTATCATATTTCTAAATAAAATATATTTGTGATTTATTAAATAATTTATTTAATTATTAAATAATATTATTAAAATTGTTCCCTATATAAGTAATATTAAATAGACAACAATATTACATAATAAATATATTGAATGCCTGTAATAAATTGAAGTGATATGAAGGAGTTTGTAATGATAAATTTATGATATATTGATTAATAATTTGTATTTATATCAGTTTATAATTTTAAAATCCGATGAACCCTTACATGACTAGGATTAAACGATAGAAAGACATTACCTATAATGGTATGTATAATTTGAATAGGTTCGATGAAATATTATTTTATTGTAATTTAAGAGTTATGGCACATTGTTAAATATTAACTATAGTCATTGAATTTTTGAAATGTTCGAATTTAAAGAGGTTTAAACTTATTCATGACTAATTTACGGTAAACTTACATGGTCATACAAATAATTCAGTATAGTAAGAGAAGTTTGAGAGAGAAAAAATATTATCTATAAAAGACTAATACCTTTTGAGATAATATAATTGCTAAAATCAATATATATATATATATATATATATATGCGTTATATAAATATATATATTTGTGGTTCTTTAAAAATATTTAAAAAATTTTCATAATTTTGTATGTTCATGTAATTTAATATAAATTATGTGTCACTTTTGATAATATAAATTATCAAAGGGCATAAATAAAAATTCTCAATTATTAAACAATTACAATTAAATCCTCAAAGATATTTTTAATTCTTTACTTAATGATTAAGTAAATATAATTATATACAAGAACTAAAATGTGATAAAAGATAATTATTATATAATTACCATTTTATCCTTAGTACATACTTGTCAATTAATACACTTAAAAGTTAATGTTATAATTTTGGATAAAAGTTTAAATATAAAAGAGCAACTTTACAAATTTTTGAGAGTTGAAAAGGAAATTAAAGCTTTTCTCTCCTTCATAATCGGCCAAGCTTATCTCTCACCATTAGATGGTGTAGATTGTAAAAGCTTTATAGTTTTGACATTTTTTCTTCATCAAATCATAAAGTTAGCAAGATGAGAAATTCATCCATGTTTTGTACTTTATCATATGTTTGATAAATATTGAAAATATACATGAGATGTTTATATTGTTGGCAAGTTTTGTGATTTGTTGCATCTTTAAGTCACATTCATTCTTTCAAAAAGTGTTCCAAAGGTTTTACAGACAAATAGAAATATAAATGTATTAAAAATCACATAGAATAGTGTGAACACTTGAGACAACTTAAAATAGTTGATCAAAATCAAAGTAGTCCAAATAAGTCTGTATCATTTAATGACCAACCTAACTCACTTTGATAATATAAAATACAAGTTAACAGAAGCATACTTAATATCGAACAATTGAAAACCTACTCAATATATCTCAAAACTCTTTAGAGTGTTAACTCACTCTTAACTATTCTCGTTACTTTGAAATTATCCTAAATGGGAAAAAAGAATGGATGAGCAAAACCATAATGCTCAATAGAGATAAGTATCACTTAGCTAAATTAGTTTTTACTAAAAAGTTTATGTAATTAGTAAAAAGTAATTATGCCCATTTTTCATAAAATTTTATGATGTTAAACTTTTTAAAAAGTAATTCATAACTCATATATAATATAAACCAAAATGTACATCATTCATTAGATTAAACCATACAAATAATTATATGATCACAAGTGTCATCAATAGCCACAATGGGGCTGCAAATACATAACATGAGTAGGTTTTGTGTCTCACACTTAGGGACAATTCCCCATCATTCAATCTTATAATTAGGGACATTCCCTCATCCTCTCATATATCAATCTCGAATAACATGCAAAATTCATATTATTTTCATATTCATATCATTTTTAATAAAAAAAATTTGGACATTATAAAAGCATAAAATTAATAAAACACTATGTATACTATTTTATCAATTTCATTACATACCGTAATCATAATAATAATCACACTTATATATAATTTATTTCAAAATGCATAATATATATAATTTATTTTAAAATGTACAACAAAGTAAGTAATAGAATATGAGATGGCATGAATGTAGTCTTAACTTTTTGTAAAACCTATCCTTTAAACCTATATTTTTCTGCATATATATATATATATATATATATATATATATATATATATATATTTCATAATAAATTTACATATTATTGAGGTTTATTTTATGAGTTTGATTTTTTAAAGTTATGTATTTATTTATTTACTATACATCTTTATTAAATATAAAGTTGTTATTTTAAAATTTTTATATAGAAAGTATTTTAAAAAATTATAAATTTATTTTAATTTTTATCTTTATTTTATTTTATTTGAAGAACCTAAATGTAGAAAGAAAAAAGGGTTAAGAGTTTTATGTAATTAAAATGTAGAGGTTGAATGATATTTTTTTGAATTTTATAAAACTCATTTTTACTTCTTCTTCTCCCTTCTGATAGATGTCCATTTCACTCTTTTTTTTTCTTCCATCTTCCTCCCTCTTTTCTCTCTAGGCTTTCAACATTTTCAAACCATATTTTTATTAAATCAACCTTAGAAAATCTTTTTCCAAGCATTTAACTATATAAATACTTAGAGAAATCAAGGAAAATTCTTAATTTTGGTTACAAATCTTTGAGTACATAGGTTTTCAAGCACCTAAAGCTTATATACTAAATTTTCACTATCAAAATTCATTTTCATCACTTGCATGGAGGTTGAGTAAGTATTTTTTTAACCTTTAATTTTGTCAATTTATATTTTAATTGAGAACCTATAAGAATTATGGGGTATTTTTGCATTCTTGTTTAGTTTTTTTTAGTAATTGGATTTAATTATTATATTGGAGATTGATTATGAGGTGTATGAAAATGAGAAAATCTTGTCATGGGATTTCGTTGTATGGAAATCAATTAAATAACAATAATTTTGATATTAAATTAGATTTGATTTTTTATTTATGTTGAATTAGATTTTAATTTGAGAAGTATTTTGAGACTTAAATTATAACTTGGAAATGTTGCTTTTGAATTTTAGAAACTAGATTTAAAGTTTAGTTTTAACCTAATTTTATTAGAATTAAATTTAGATTTGAGAGTGGATTAAAAACTTTTCATAAATTCTAACCTTCTTGTAGTTTTTCTTATTTTATGAAAAATTTAAGTATTTTTGAGGAAACTCTATCAAAGACAAAATTATAATACATTTAAAAATATTTTTAATAAGTACTCATAAAAGTAGTTTGAAATTTATTTGTTCTATCAAAAGTACTTATTTTTTTTCTTTTTCTCGTGCAAAAATTTGATCCGATGTCACGGTTTGGTGCTGAAGTTTTTGATTTTCACAAAATTCATGTGTATAATAGCAAGTCACTGTAGCACAAATGTTGAGAATTCTGTTTATCAATCTTGTAAGTCCCTTTTGAAACCTTAAATGATATCTAAATCTTGTGATTTAAAAATCATTGGAAAGTTTACAAAATCTAATTTAATTCTCTAAGAAGCACTTTGTGAAATTTTGACTCTATCTCTTTTAAAATTATTAGATTATTCTTAAAAGTTGATTTTGATTAAAAAGTTTACTATTTTCTATAAGTCATTTTATGTAAGACTCAAGCTCCAATATGTGTGACAACTTAGAAATTGATATTCATTATGCATGCATATTACATATTGGATAAATAAACATTTTATTGGAGTTGAGTATTTAATAAAAATGTATGTGTTCTTTAAGTGTTAACACCTTGAGGAGAGACTTAAACTTAAGTGAGAACCAATAAGAGACTATATACCCTCCACTAAATAGTGAATAAATTATTATATTATTTTTAAGTCTTTTCAAACTATTTTTTGAAGTAAATATTTGCTTTTAATAATTGTTTAATTATAAGATAGATAATGGGATATAATTGTTGGCGATTAAATTAATTATTGACTTGTGGTTTGATTTAAATTGATGATGTGGTATATTTGATTTGCTTGGTTTTGTGAATGGTCCTTGAAGCTTATATGTGTTATATGTAAAATGATTTAAGCTATGAATTAATTTATGGGTGATATGGTCAATGTGTCAATTTTGTTATTGATATAGTTATAATACTATAGGAAATAATCTATAGACGAACCTGTGAAAAGGCCTCATAGGTGATTATGTGCACTAGATAAAGTTATTATAAGGGAAGCTATCTTAGGTAAGCCCATCAATGAGCAATAATATGAAAACAACCACGATTATTACTACATGACTACTCGAGCTAATATTAGTGAGGTGGGCAAATTTTTTTTTTTTTTGTTTTGGGAAGGGAGGGAAAGGGGAACATTAATATTTAATTGATTATAATTAAAATGATAGTAAAATTTTATAAATTTGTGTTTTTATAACAAGTATATGATTTTTACATGAATGAGCTCATTAACATTTTTGGTTGTTTACCACATATTAAGGTAACACTTAAAAAATGAGGCTAGCCAGATTGTTTATAAATGCATTTTAAAATAAGATTTAGTTTTCTTTATTTATATTGAAATATCTCAATATTCGTTATTTAAAATTTATTTTGTGTAATAATTTACTCACTAAATATTATGTAGTTATGCCCCCATCACCCTTCAGTTTTAGGATTGATAAGTGCATGTAAATTTAATGTTGATGAGCATAAATGATTCTACATTATCTTAGGTATAGATTCCTTGAATCATTCTATATTCTCAAAGTCTACTGACAAAATGTTTTATGATATATTTTGAATATTATGTAAATTTGAATTTTTGAGATTTTATAAGCATCCAGGTTATATTTTAATTTTGAGTGTTATTAATGTTTTGAATTTGAATGAATATATTTTCATATATATACTTGTGTATTTTATATTTGAAATGGAGTATATGATACTTAAGAATCTTGCAAACTCTCATGGGGTATTCTAAGTTAATAGGGCATTATCTCGAAGGTATGCAGTAGTTGTCACATGGCGGCCTTTGAGTCGCGATGTGACATTAATACTTTCTTAACATCAAAACATGACATACATTATGAACATGGAACATCTGTGGTGGCAAGGCCAACTTATATGCAACTAGGTCTATCCTTTCAAGAATCTCAAAAGGACTAGTATATCTTTGTGCTAACTTGCCCTTGACTCTAAATCACTAGATACCTCTATAGTTGAAATCTTTAAGAAAACATAATTTCTAACTATGAACTTTAATGGTCTTTTCTTGCAATTAGCATAAATTTTTGTCAACTTTAGATTGCTCATAGACGGTATTTTTAACTTGAATTTTCTTAATAATCTCTTGTACCCAATCTAGCCCAAGAGTAATATGTTCCCTCACCTTAACCCAATAAAATGGTGATCTATATGGCCTACCATAGAAATCCTTATAAGAAGCTATGCCAATGTTAGATTGGTAAATTTTATTATAAATAAATTCTGTTAAGGATAAATGATCACTCTAGGTACTCTAAAAGTCTATAATACAGGCCCTAAACATATTCTCAAGAATTTATATAACCTCTTCAAACTAGCGATCTGCTTGAGGATGGAAATTAATATTGAAATATAATTATGTCCCAAAAGTATCTTATAGACTCTTTTAAAATCTTGAGGTAAGTTATGATCTCGATAAAAGACAATGGATAAGAGAATCTCATATAATTGAATGATATAATCCATATATAACTTATTAAATTTTGCTCGGAAATACCTTGTTAAATGGGAATAAAATGAGTAAACTTTGTTAAACAATCAACTACTACATTAATTACATCACATCTTTATTGAATACTTGGTAAACTAGTCACAAAATCTATAACAACATAGTTCACTTCTACTCAGTAATAGGTAAAGGTTGTAACATCCTTATTGACTTTTAATGTTCGCTCTTTATTTCTTGACAGGTCATACATTGATATACGTACTTAACCATATCACATTTCATTCCTTTTTACTAATATTATGTCTTAAGATCTATATACATCTTGACACTTTTTATGTTTATAACAAGCTTAGATCGATGTGTTTTTGCCAAAATACTACTTCTTAGTTCAAATTCATTTTGTACAATTAACTTCCCATCAAAAAGAAGAATTTCTTTTGTACTTATACTCTAACTTATAAATTATTCACCATTTTACCGTTAATGTCATCTTGTCATCATATTTTCATCTTGTCATTATCTCTATTTTATTATTTAAATAAACAAAAGAACTATAATTACATTAAAAGCATATGCTCGATCTCCATCCTCATAATATCATAAATCTTGATTATCATTGATCTTTTCTAATCCTATAAAGCCAAACATGCAAAAATTCCATGAAGTCTATGACTCAAAACATCAATTACTATATTAGTCTTTTCAAGATGATATTGAAGAATAAATTCATCATCTTCCATGCACTCTATCCATCATCATTATCTTAAGTTTAAATCTCACCGAGTGAAAAGATACTTCAAATTTTTGTAACTAGAGTTTATCTTAAACTTTGCACCATAAAAGTGACATCTCTAAATTTTTAAGATAAAAATTACAACAACTAACTTAAGGCATATATAAGATAATTCTTTTCATGAGATTTTATCATCCTAGTAGCGTAGGCTATCAGCTCACCACTTTATATTAAAAAATACCCTAATTCAGTACTAAAAGCATATATATGGTTCATCTGCATTAAGTACAATAAGGACTAGTGCACTTATCAATCTATTTTTCAATTTCGACAAAGTTTCTTCACAGTTGTCTACCTGAATAAACTTAACTTCTTTCTAAGTCAACCTTATTAATGGCATAATTATTTAAGAGAAGTTTTCAACAAATAATTGATAATAACTTGTCAATCTAAAAAATTTTCATATTTCAGATACGTTCTTAGTCTTGTCCAAAAGTATTATAACCTTAATCTTAGCTAGATCTATTGATATACCTTCTTTGAAAATAACGTGCCTAAGGAACTAGGTTTTTGATATCTAAAATATATTTCTCCCTCGTTGCATATATCCGATGGTCTCTTAAAGTCAATAAGGTAATCTCTAATTGTCGTTTATATTTCTTTCAAGTCTTGGAATAAATTAGAATATCATTGATAAACACAATGACAAATCAATTTAACTAAGGTTTAAACATTTTATTCATGAAACCCCTAAAAGATGTTAAGGTATTGGTTAACCTAAATGGTATAGCCAAAAACTCAAAGTGTCCATATCAAGTCTTAAATGTTATCTTTGTTATATCATCACCTCGAATCTTTAATTGATATACCCTAATCTCATGTTAAGCTTGGAAAAATACTTTAAACCACTTAACTAGTTAAATAACTTATCAGTTTAGAGTAAAAAATACTTGTTTTTGATAGTAACTTAATTTAACTACTAATAATTATAACATAATTTCAAATATAAATGAATTTATTGCTTTTGAATCAAATAAAATATGACCCTAAGTATAAGAGATGAGAATCACATCGTTAACTATAACATTGTTTGAAGAAGCCTCTGAACTCGTTAATGCAAAGGCTTTATCAGGAGCTTTTGAAAAGGTTGACCATTTGACTTTTCCTTTCCTTTGTTTCTTTGGCTCTAGTTCGATTACCACACGAACTTATTCTACTTCCTTGTAAATTATAACTATCTTAACTTCTTATAATCTGTAAAACTTGATGTGCGCCTTGATATTGTTGCAACCCAAACCTCTCAAGCCGAAACAAGAAGTAATGACTTTTATGATACCTTAGAGGTTAAGGAATGGAACCACTATAGGATTAGGTCACCTTACCATGGCTTCCCTTTCCTCCCTATGATATTAAACCTATTTAGCTCTCTTTGGATCCTTTAGGAGAAAATGGAGACTGATAATAATTATGTGAACAATTTCATAGCATATGACCTAGCTGACCACAAAGACAACAAGTATAAGGTTGGTAGCAATTGCTTCTAAATGATCCTTCACTACTACCACTTAAATCCACTTAAAACCACACAAGATAATGTGAATATATATTATAACTTAAAATACTAAATTAAGATCTAAATGGTTTAAATAAGTCATGAGTAATTTTATAGCAGAGGTATAATAATATAAAATACAAGTCAACAGCAACATACATAATATCAAATAATTGAAAACTTACTCGATATATCTCAAAGCTCTTTATAGTGCTAACTCACTCTTCATTATCTTTGTTACTATGAAATCATCTTGAATGGGTAAAAAAAAGGGATGAGCAAAACTACAATATTCAGTAAAAATAAATGTCACTTACTTAAATTGGTTTTTATCATAAAGTTTTTATAGTTAGTAGAGAATACTTATGCCCATTTTCCATAAAATTTGATAATGCTAAACTTTTTTTTAAAAAAAAAAATCATAACTCATACAAAATATATTAAATAATCAAAATATACATCTTTATTAGATTAAATCATATAACTAATTATATGATCACACACGTCATCAATAGCCATAATGGGGCAATAACAAAATCTACACAAGTTTCAAATCATACATCAAGGATACTTCTCCGTCGTCCCATCTTATAATCCAAGGACATTTTTTCATCATTTAATCCATCAATCTCGAATAATGTGCAATGTTCATATTCTTTTCATATTCATATCATTGTTAATAAAAAAATATGCATAATGGTATAAAATCAAAAAATACTATGCATACTATTTATCAAAACAAAACAATTAATATTAATAATTGTTTGACATGTCATAAATGCAAAATATGCTACCTAAGCATTTTTCATTGTAAAACGTTATAAACAATCTAAAATAATTCAATTTTTATTCTATACCATAATCATAATCATACTTATATGTGTGTGTGTGTGTGTACATATTCAATTTATTTTGAAATGTACAGTTAAAGTAAGTGATAGAATCTCTATCTCATTCACTTCAACTTATGTGTTTCTTAAATTTTAAAAATTGTTCAATAAACTGTGATCATAGTTGCATTTCTCTTACTAAAACGAGTTCAACGAATATCTCTAGAGCAAAAATAATGTTCGAAAGGCTTAGAACAATATGCCAACGAATATCATTTCTTTATTTGGTACATTATTTTGCTAAAAACTAGTCAAAAATTCACAATTCTAACTAGATAAATGATAAAATCATAGCAACTTTTAGGTCTAAACTTTTCAATAGTTTTATTCTACCTGTGAAGCTAATTTTATTAATATGCTCAATTTTTCGAGGGATGGTTGGACATGGCCAAAAAATATAGTTAAAGAAATTTCGAATATTTAAAAATGATTTGGCAGAGCATTAGAGCTTGAATTGAGCTGAGGTCAGTGGTTGTAAAATGGCAACGTCATGTAAAGTGTGTGGGTTGAAAATTATGTTACTCGAAGGTCGAGATGAGATTAATTGGAGTGTTAACTAGAATTTTAGAAAGAGTGTGTGTTCTTAGTCTTTGTGAAAAAATAAAAAGTAATGAGTACTTATATAAAATTTTTCATAAAATTACAAAATGACCTAAATCCTTTCATAAGTATACATAGACATAAATGTTCAAAAGATCATATACTTTTGTTCAAAATTTCTTACAATTTAATTTTTATCGAAAACTGAAAAAATAAAAAATATTCAATACAATCTTTACGTATTTATTCAACATTTTTTAAGATGTGATATATATTAGAGTAGCATTTTCACAACTTCAACAAACATCTTTCTTTAACTTTATTCTATTAATTAATATACATGCATGTATTTTCACTAAGATCAATTAGAAAAAAATTGTGCATGGATCAATAATACAAAAGTTTATTATGATTGTTAGATTACTGCTAGATTCAAAAGCTTAATTTAGTAGGTAAGAATCCAACATTAATATTTAAAAATAAATCTTAATAGGGCTCTTTGCCTAAAACATGATCCGATTTAATGGTCATGTAAATCTAAGAGACCAAGAAAAGTTTGAAGAGCCCCCTCATATGAAATGTCTTACGGTTTTTGATCATATAAATCTAAGAGAAGTTCATAAGGGTCAAAAGTGAAAACAAAGATCAATCGATCATGAGGATCCAAGAGACCATAAAAAGTCCAAAGGATCAAGAGAGAGATCTTAAGGGCCTACATTATAAACAGAGATTAATTGATCATGTGGATCCAAAAGACTAAGTGACACTCGAAGGAAAGGTTGTATGGATCTAAGAGACCCAAAGAATTTCAAAGGTTCCCGCACGTGTAATGTAATCCAATTTCATGTTTATTTGGATCTATGAGACCAAAAGAAGCATGATGGGTTAAGAGAGAAATCTAAAGGCCCAAGATTAAAAATAGACATTAAGCAATGATGTGAGAAATTTGAACTTAAGTCTTTGACTCTTGATATCACATTAGATCACATCTAAACCTATAAGTATAGGTACGAGGTGAACAATATTATGTAAAGACATATCTATATATAGTTCATCCAAGTATAACAATATGCCAATGACACATGGAGATTAACCTAAGAGCACTACATATGGTTCATCAACTCCATCGATTTGGGTATGTATCTAATAATTTTAACTGAGAAAAAAGAAATATTCTCATGAATATAATAATCCTAACAAATATTTATCTTAGGACTAAAAGCTAACAGTGCATGCAAACAATCATGTAATTAATGCTTCCTTTGGTATTGAGGTATAACAACTTTTATTTATGAAATAAAAATATTAAATATTATATAATTATAAAAAATAAATAAATTTTACTAAAATTGATATTATTAAACACCTTTTTTAATTTTACTTTTAATACAAAATAGAATCATCATAATACTAAAGAATACCTAAAATATCATAAACTCATTTGTTAAAAATAATTAAATCGTCATTTATTGCCTTTTGTTTCGAATAGGATCCTTTGATTCAAAAAAGAGCAAGGAGAATTTTATAGATTTTGTGTTGCAGTCATCTCTTGGATATTATTAAATTATAACATTGACCAGCAATGTCTCTCTTTCAAATTTAGGTTATAATCCGGCTATATTATATTTTTGTTGTGCATTTGTTACCCATCTTTTACAATTGAATTTTATAATAGTATATTTTTCATTTATTATTTATATTTTTAAAAACTTAATTTTTTAATTTAGCCAAGCTTCTAGGATCCTGACTTTTTATAAATAATCTTTTGTTTAATATAATTTTTAATTATTTAATTTATCCTTTATTTATTATTTAAAATAATTTTAAAAAAATTTTAATTTTTTTATTTCACTAGGCAAGCCCAACAAGCTTTTTGTCGAGGTTACAAAATTCTATGCGCTCATCTTTATAAATTTACTCATATTACTATTTATTTATATAAATTTAAAATTAATTTATATTATATTTAATATTAAATATAATATTTTTATACATCCAACTAAGTGACATTGTTTTGACAATCTCTTACCAGGACCTTGACTTGTAAAAACCTGCCTGGCTTGTTTCTGTCAACTTCCAAAGGAATTAAACTATTGTATGTATATAAGATTTGGTTTCAGTTAAATTGTTAAGTTTTCTTTAATTTAAAAAATTTTGAAAATAAAATATTTAAAATTTAAAAATATAATGAATAAAACTATTAAACTTTCATAACTATTGCCTTTTCAAAAGCATAAAACAAATTTTCATATATAATATAAAATATTATAGTTGCATTAATTATTTAATAAATATTATTTATCAAACATCAAAAATTAAGTTTATTAAACCTTATGTTGTACTATTTTTATTATCTAAATATTATAATTTATGTTAAAACTTAATATGAGAGTGGTATTACACTTTATAAATGTTATTCTAAATTTATTTTTTATTTAAAATGATGCAATATTCATTATTAATTGAATGAAAATCTTTTTAAATAAACATAAAAATAATATACTATGAAATTTCACTTCTGATTTGAGGAATGAAATATTACTTGAAATAATTTTGTATTGCAAAGAATTTAGCCTTGCAAGGTGGTCCTTGCTAATTCACACGAGATTCCATGTACCCCAACCTACTTGGGTTAGAGCATAATGTTATAGAACGCAAGCGGAAAGCTTAAAAGAGAGACAGTAAAGTAAACTTAAATTAGCCCACGTATATAGTATAAAAATAAGTCTAAAGTTGTCTAAAACTAATCCAAGTTTTAAAAAGTTCAAAATTTTAAAATATCTAGCAATTGGAGGAAATTATTAAAGAAAATTTTCAAACATTTGAATTTAAATTTTTTCTATAAAAAATAGATAACGTATCATAATCATTCAAAGTAACCTTTGTAAACTAAATTCTAACCATCTATTCCACCCACCTCCAATTAAAAATATGCCTAATATCTTTAAGCCAAACCATCTACTAAAATATAGAGTAAGTAATCCTAAAAGAGTAAAGAGTTATAAAGTTTTGTAATTTTGTAATTTTGTAATTCTTTCATTCAATTCAAAGTATTTTTCTTCAAATTCTTTTGTATTTTTTCAATTTTTTCTAGTCTCTTAAATTTTCTAGTGTGCTCAAAATAATCTTTCGCACATCAATTAAAACTTACTTAATTCAATTACAAGAATTTAATACTAATTAATCGCTATACAAATTCGACAAAAATCTAACGTTCCGTGATAGTAAATTAGTGATGCTTTTAGCTATTGGACTCTCGCCATTTAGAGTACAGTACTCCACCGCTTTGCCTAGCAGTACAACGCTTGTATTGCTCTCCCACAACCCCGTTTTCACGGTTTTGAATTAAACTCATTATATATTATTAGATTAGATTAAAATAACTAGATATATTTAATATCAGTGTGTGCTTGGGACAGTGTAGGGTTGGATAGGACGAGATATACAATTTTATCACCTTAAAAAATCAAATAAAGAATAATTATTAATTTAGATATTTATTTAACCAATGATGCAATTAAATTATCTCAAATAAAAACTAATTAGATAATTGATTTTTATTGTAAATATTTTAAATATTTTTTGTAATTATTATTTTACAAATATAAAAATATTAATGTTACAAAATATATGTTTCATGTTGTTATTACTTTTTTAATTATTTAAATCAACGTAAATGTCAATTAATTAAATATACTATATAACAATTTGAACTAAATATGAATTATGTGTGAATAATATGTGTGTGTATTAAGTATTTTATTATTTACAAAAATATTCTTTATTATTTATTAAGTAATTTTAACATAAATTATAATAACTAAAATTTATTTTATTAGAAAGCAAATTAAAAATAAATTTTAATTTATTATTAGAAAGATAATCTAAAATATATTGGATATTTATCCAAAGGAGCGACATGGGATAAACTATCTAATAAATGGAAATTATTTTATCCAGTGTTGATTTAAAATTCCAAATATTTGGTTTTTGTTAGTTTTTCATGTTTATAACATAAATCAATTTAATTAAAAAGTAATCGATTAACAAGAATGAATTGACCTTTTTACCCAAGTGCAAATCAAATTCATTATCATAATTGATAAAAATAAGAAAAATAAAAAGAATAGAACAATTATATTATATAAATTAATAAAAACAAAAATTAAAGTATATTAAAGCCTGGGCTGGGATGAGAATTTTAATCAATTAAAATATTAAATAATTTGTAAGAGAAAACAGAAGTCACGAGGAAAGCGACTTTAATTCGACTATTAATTTATATTTACCAGTCTCTTTTTCTAGTGGAGTGTGGAGGAGAACGCGCAAATTGGAGCTTCATGGTTTGTTCCTCATTTTGATTTGTTTACTGCCCACTTGATTGACAACTTGAACTAGCTCGAGTGTATGACCCAATGTTAAAATCATTTAACTGATTTAAACATGATTTTCATGACCCATGCCGTCGTCAGCTACTAGAAGGAATGGACCATGAATGTTCTTCTCAAACTACAGGGATTATTTCAAATCCCCCAATTTTCGGTCAACCACATCTTTCCACTCCTTTCAAATCTCCAATTGCTCCTGTTTAAGTAAACGATGCTCCTGGATATGGAAAAAGTCCAAAGTACCGACAGTGGGAATCCGTCCGCATTAGTGTATTCACTACCAATCGAAACGGACAACAAATTAAAGAATAGAATAGATATTATAATCCATACGACCGAGTCCTGATCCGTAACTCTTCCCTCAGTCAAAACCACAACGCGTGTACACTCTGACTCTCCTTACGCTGAATCCAGTCATGCATACTACAGCCCCCACGACCCTATCTTTCTCTATCCTTCCACGCAACATCTTCGCCCACCACCCTCTCTCCCTTTATATTTCTCTCAGAACTTCACAAAAACTCATATCTAGCAATATCAACCAAGAATCGCTGCGAGCAATTTTCTTTCACTGCTCTTCGGCTTCAGATCTTAGTCAAAGCTGATTTCTGATCATCACTCATTATGTTGGTTGAAGATTTTCCTACGGACTTGGATTCAAATTCGAATTCGAAGTTGAAATCGAAACCTATCGTAATACGCGAAGTCTGGGCGTCTAACTTGGAATCTGAATTCGAATTGATCAGCCAAGTCATCGATCAATACCCCTTCATTTCTATGGATACCGAATTTCCCGGTATTATTTACCGACCCGATGTGGATCCCGCAAAACCGTACTACCGTCAACGCAAACCGTCCGATCACTACAAGTTTCTAAAATCCAACGTTGACGCGTTGAATTTGATTCAGGTGGGGCTAACTCTCTCGGATTCTTCCGGTAATTTGCCGGATTTGGGTACCGGTAACCAGTTCATATGGGAATTTAACTTCCGGGACTTTGATGTCGCGAGTGACGCCCACGCGCCTGACTCAATTGAGCTGCTGAGACAGCAGGGGATTGATTTTGGTCGCAACAGAGAGGAGGGTGTTGACTCGGTTTTGTTTGCGGAGTTGATGATGTCTTCGGGACTCGTCTGCAATGACTCGGTGAGTTGGGTGACGTTTCACAGCGCGTACGATTTCGGTTACTTGGTTAAGATCCTCACGCGTCGGAGCTTGCCCAATGGCTTAGACGAGTTTTTGGCGATTCTGAGGGTGTTTTTCGGTAATAATATTTACGACGTGAAACACGTGATGCGGTTTTGTAAGAGCTTGTATGGCGGGCTGGACCGAGTAGCTCGGACATTGGATGTGAACCGGGAGGTTGGGAAGTGCCACCAGGCCGGTTCGGATAGCTTGCTGACATGGCATGCATTTCAAAAGATTAGGGATGTGTATTTTGTGAATGATGGGCCGGAAAAACATGCCGGTGTGTTATATGGTTTGGAAGTATTCTGAAATTATTAAATTTTTGTTAATAATATTTTATTAATTTTTTAATACGTAATTTGTAAATTAATAAGAAATTGTTTTCTGTTAATTATTGCAAATTTTCCAATCAAGCACTTGATGATAATTTAAATTCTACTCAATTTGTGATATTCAAAAATATTTTATACACCTAAAATTGGAACAAAAATGTTAACTTTAAATATTATAAAATGAAGTTAATTTTAAATATTATAAAATTTCAAACAGCCTTTTACTATGGGTTTTTTTTTTTTAAAAAAAAAAAAATTATCAAGTTACCAATATCTTTTTCAACAATATCTTTTACTAATTTTTTTTGACATCCCATACACAATACAAACTATTGAAACAAGTGAATGTAAACTTGGTGACTATTATTTTCGATTTTAAATATTTTGCAAATAAATTAATATATAAGATAATATATATAATGTGGTTAAATTAGTGCTTATTAGTTTATAGAATTTTCTTTTAAATTTATGATATCTTATGTGTGGATTTCTAGAAAGAGTTCAATCAAATACCTCTCCTGAAATTTATGGTAATTTTATTTTGTGATAAATTTTATAGAAATTTACACTTATTTTTTCTTTAAATCTAAATTAACTAATTAAAAGACAAATATACATCTGATTTGTTTATTTTTTATAAGTAAATAAAGTAAAACTATATATTTAGCCTTATTTAATTTTTAGACCTTGTTAGATATATTTCATAAAACAAACAAAATAGTATTTATCTAAAAATATTTTTAGTTACATATATATATTATATAGATATTAATTCTCTAACAAATTAATTTAGAATTATTTACTACTCTATATTAGATTCATAATTTATATTAAAAATGATAATTTTATTATATAAATTTTTAAATAGAGTTAATTAATAAAAATAAAATCTTCTATTTTTTATTATATAGAACATTATTATATTACAATAATCATATTAAAAAAGTTTAAGAGTTTAATTTAAATAACATTTATCTTAAATTAATTAAAATTTTATATTATAAAAAATTTAGAATATAATTTAATATCTAATATAAATGAATAAAATTCAATAAATATAAGTAAATTAGCGTTTTAATTATAAAGACTAAATAAATTAAGGGTATGTTTGTCTTTTAATTAGTCAGTTTATAGTTAGAAGAGAAGTAAGTGTACTTTTATTATTACAAAATAAAATTATCACAAATTTCAAGAAATATATCTAATTATTGTGATCAATTTTATTTTATATTTATAAATTTGATATTTTAAGTAAGTAATATGTCTTTTTGTATTGATGTTAAAAATTTGTAGTTTTAATTAAATGGGTTATAAATTTAAATTTTATATTTCATAATAATATAAGTATAGTTAAAAAGATAAAACTTGAAAATATTCGCATACATGTTGTACTTAAGAATCAAAAAAATTAAATAATAATAAGTAAATTAGAATTTTAATTTTAAAAAATAAACAAATTAAGGTATATTTATTTTTTAATTAGTTAATTTAGAGTTAGAAGAGAGACAAGTGCGCTTTTACATAAAATTTATTATAAAGTAAAATTATCACAAATCTTAAAAGAGACATTTAATAAAATTTCATTTGTAAAATGATTATGTATTTTTTTTATGAAATTATTGTGATCATTCTTATTTTATATTAATAGACTTAATATTTTAAGTGAGTAATGTCTTTTTATATTAGTGTTAAAAATTTATAATTTTAATTAGATTGATTATGAGTTTAAATTTTATATTTTATAATATTATAAGTATAGTTAAAAAGACATAAAACTTAAAAATATTCGCACACATTTTGCAAAAACTAAGTATTTATTTAAGTGAATTTGGTAATAAAATATCAAACTTATTATAGATTTAAGGAGAATTTGGATTTGAGATTTTAATGGATGCAGACATAAATTTGCAAGTATTAATCTCAAAT
Source organism: Swietenia macrophylla (assembly GCA_032401905.1). NCBI lineage: Eukaryota > Viridiplantae > Streptophyta > Magnoliopsida > Sapindales > Meliaceae > Swietenia > Swietenia macrophylla. Next base: position 8,206,171 of record CP135566.1, read on the forward strand.
CTAGTGCATTGCAATCCGTTATATTGTCTAGGTGTTTCGCAAGCTGACTGTCACATCCCTATTTTCAAATATGCTAAACATGCTAATTGAGGCATAAACAATGAGTACAGTTTTAGTTCCATATGCTGAACATGATGGAAATTTGGTCATCCCCAACACAAAAATTGATTAAGAGACCAAGATATGAAACAAGTAGCATGCGAGTTGTTAAAGACTGACTCTTAAACTCACCCTATTCATGGATGCCACCCGGGAAGAAAAACCATAACAACAAGTATTAGAGTTGGATGAGACATTCTCTTATAATCTTGTCGATAAAGCGAAAAAGTATACACCAGAACAGCAAATAAAAAAGGAACATGCTCAATTGAGCAAGGTAATGGAAGGTGGTCTACATTAAGAGCTATCACCACAATGCTCGCATTAGGGCATGTCTTTGCGGAGAAAGATAAGCAATTGGATGGTTCCATGGATTGCAAACGAGTTAGCCTCGACAATAGACACCAAACACTATTTTCTAGAAAGAATGGCAAGTAAGGTGGAATCTTATTGATAGTAACTAATTGGTTGGAGAACCAAAAAGATGGTCACATGCATTAGGACAGCATGATTTTTTGGCAAGGGTAGTTTGTTGCATTCCTGTTTGTAAACATACTAGTTGAGACGTAAAATAATGCGACTTTAGTTTCATGTGTTGAGTATAATGAGGATTCAATCATCTCTAGTACAAAAAATAGCTAAGAGCCAGAGTCGTGATGAGATCAAAACAAATCAAAATCAATAACATGCAAATTATTGAAGATTGACCCTCAAATTCACCCCATTCACGGTGCCACGGCACAAAAAAGGAAATCTTGACACCAGCCACCTTGCTAGCCTGGTTTATAATCACTCTCATTTTATAAAAATTAATTAAAAGTTATTTAGATTATTAATTATGTTTGTTCAATTAATATTTTTATAATTTTATCATTGTTTAAAGCAGTTGAAGCGTTTTTTACTAAATTTTATTTTAATATTATAAAAAGTGTGGCATTTATTCACTCATAATAATTATATATATGATGTTAATTAAATGAAAAACATTAACATGTATAATTTGTTTCTAAAGTGGAAGAAACACCATAGTTTACTTTATTTGAGGTTGTCTACGAAAGGAAATGCGCACCCAAAGCTTCTTAAATGATAGAAAGAGACGTATAAATGTTCAAAATTGAAATTCAAATTGAAGATCGAGTTGAAATTTTGGGTAATTGATTTAGATTGAGGTGATATGACCTAGTCACAACTGGAGGTCAATCAAGAATAGGAGAAAGCCGAAGCTAAGGAACTAAAACACAAAAATGTTTGAGCATATTTTATTTTGTGTTGGCTCCATTGAGTTGGTTCAAAATATATTTTAAACAATTACTGTCTTAATAGAATGTTTTATTAAAAAAATACTCGTAATCTTATTAAGAACATTCAAACCTAAATAAATAAAATCATGTTATTTTTAACATGCATCTAATACAAACTCATTTAGCAACTAACACAAAGTTATTTAACATATATTTATTTATTTTAAATTATAAAAATTTTCCTTTAAATTTTATTTGTCATAAACTTTTATAAATATTAACTTAAGAACAAATTAATTAATGTTTGGAAAAATTTAAACGGCAAAATAAAGTGTATAATTTTTTTACTATTAATTTTAAAAAGTCATTAAAAATTTGTAATTTTTGTTTGTTTAAAATTCAAACTCAAATAAACCAGTTGCTTAGAGCAAACTCTAACAAATAAACCAAAGAAATGAAATTGAGCAAACTATTATCCAGCAATCCACTTTTTTCAGCTTTCTTCCAAAGCAAATGAGCAGCTTTACATCATAAGTTTTAGTGCCATATTTTAGTATTACAAAGAATGCAAGATTTTAAAATCATTAAAATACAGATTAAGATACATAATGGAAAAATTTTTAACATGGGCCAACTTTGCTACGCATTGTTATTTTTAATTTTAATTAATTTTAAAATTATTTTAAAAAAAATATTTGGGTGTAATGAATGATTTGTGAGTGCATAAAGAAATGTTAAAAAATATAATGAAAGAAAAAATTAACTAAGAGTTTTATAGATATTTTTAAGAGGGCATAAAATAAACATTAAGTTTTAAATTTTTTTAAATGAGTGTGTATTATAAAAGAATTAATGACAAATTAAGACAATAAAAATTTGGTTTAAAATAAAAGTGTCACTTTTTTCTATAATTATTGTTAGTATCTATTACTCATTTTTTTAATTATATTGCGTGCGCGAAGGAATGAGAATATTTTATCTTTATATAATTTGTCACATTAATTTTTTAATTATTAAATTAATATACTTTTAATGGTTAGAATTAAATGTAGCACATGTATTAATTATGACATATTAATTATATAAAATTAAATTCAATCTCAATTATTAAAAAGTATTGATATAATGGTTAAGAAATGAAGTAAAACATTGCGTAAAATTAAAGAGTTCACTATCATTTTTCTTCAGTGTGAACGCGCGCGGGCACATATATATATATATATATATATATATATATAATGCCAATATTTTGTATAACATTTAAAACTCTACACTTAACCTTATTTGCAATTACTATTTATTACTCACCCTTTTAATTACATTTAAAAAATAGTGTGTGTGTATCTGAGAGTTCTAAGCAAGATGAATAAAAATGGTTATTAAGACTCTGAATAATGCAACAATTAATGTAGTAACAGGACGTATCTTCCAAAGTCAGGAATGACCTGTTCAAAAGGGAAGGAGAATTGGAATAAGTCTAGGATTAAGGGTTGACTATTCCTGAAGAGAGAGTCTTAATTAGTGACCACACGGAATATACAATTAATATATTCCTGTCAAAATTTTATTGAATTGGCTAATGGATGACTCCTCCCGTTTACAACTTTCATTTATGAAAGTCAAATTTATTTTTATTACAAATTAATTTGCGATTATTTACCTTGCTTTAAATTTTATTACGAATAACTTACTATAGACAAGTTTGTTATATTACATTTTACAAAAGATCTTCAAATATAATTCTTCTGTTTTACATTAAATTTACTTTGTTATTTACAAAATTAAAAAATTTACTTGTGAAGTCCAATTTAAAGGAAGGCAACTCTCTAACTAAGAAATTTATTTTTTATAATTTTTTATGAGAGCATGTTTATGGTCTCTAATTTTTAGTTTAATGCTTCAACACCATTAATTTTTCAATAGTATACGAGCTACCATTATCCCTGTAAGTTTTTATAAAGATAACTACTAAAATATATTTAAGTGTGTTAGATTTTTTTGGTTGTAAGATTTGAAAAGATAAAATTACATAAATACCCTTGTCTAAAACATAGAAAACAAAATTCCAAACAACCATTATTTTCTTTATAAGCACCATACAATTATTCAAGAAAATATTGCTTAGATTACAAAATACATTCTTTTCCTCTTAAATCAACATGAAGCTAAACAAAAAAAAATCAAACTTGTTACAAAAAAATCCATTCTAAACCCAGAAACCAAACTTCATTTTAAAAAATAAAATAAAATAAAAAATGAAAGGTACATATAAAAATCAAATTCAAACCTATGTTTTTAACTACTTTAATAAGTCCCCCCATTTTCTTTTTAGAAATTAAAGGGCACAAAAATAGTTTGGCCAACTACAAGAATTTCAAGTTTTATTTTTGGCATTATTCAAACTACCAACATAAAGTTGATGATATTAAAGAGAATGTCTCGAGTAGGCTCGTAATTATTTATTTATGTAATTTTACTATTAAAAATAAAAAAAATGCTAACCTAATTAAACACAATTTTTTTAATTTAAAAAATAAAAAAATTATTTTTAATTTACAATTTATTGTTAAAGGTACTATCCATATAAAAAAGTTAGTAAATTTTCTCAAAAAATTAGGAAACTATTAAGGTATTAGTCATTAGGCTTAAAATTAGGGAATAACGTGCATATTTTAATAAAGTCAGTTTTAAACTACAAAATTATTCTTAAAAAATAATTTTAAATATCAATGGAAATAACATAAATCAATAATAAAATTTTCTTAAAAATTTGGAAAGTGTTGAGATATTAAATTGAAATTTAGGTGATAAGGGGCATATTCCCTTTTTTTTTTTTTTTCACTTCAAATGATAAATTACACAACCCATAGCCATCGGTGAGAGCTACAATACTTGCTAAGATGGAAACGCTATTCATTTATGTTGTCATGCACGACTGAGACATGTCTTAAAATCTGGTGGTTGAGCTAGATGGAATTTAATCCAATGAAAATTATCATTTGCCACTTCCATATTTGCCAACAGAAAAACTAAAATTGCAGCTTATTGAATAGAAGCCCAACAATTTGGGCAACGAAGCCTACTCTTTTTGATAATAAAACCAGAGAATTAAAAGGCAAGGTAGATGATACATGAATATAGTATTATTTCATGTTATTGACGACTGTCATTAAATTACGAGTGTAAGAAACATTGATAACACTTGACAATGGTACTATTTGTTTTACATATTCTGTCTCCATATTCTGTCTTCACGATTAGAACAAGCTTTGAGAAACATGTGTGTACTTCTGACAGAATTTTTGCTTGGGAAACTTGTTTTAGTTTCTATCATTATCCTGACAAGCAAGCTTTGATACAAACCCAAGAAGGAAGGGTTTATTAATTATAATGTGATTCAACCGTGAGTAATTAATACAACTCCCCAACAATTGTTTGAAGCAATGACTTGAGAGGCTGAATCAGACATTAGAACATTGAATTAATATTTGCATTTTCTCTTGACCAAATAAATCTGAAATAATTCTCACTTTGAAAGATTATGTTAGCATATAATTTAGTAAATTATTTCACAAAAATCTTATCAACTAAGAGTTTTGAGCTCACATAGACAGCATGGAAATTTGTAAGATTTTTGATATACTTTAAGACAAGTGAAAAATTGTTAGAATTAGAATCATAATTTATGTCATTAAAGTATTTATTATAATTATATATTTTAATAAATTTTATTTATACAATTTGAGCATATATATAAACTTATAAACCCTTTAAAATATGTAATTTATATATTATCTGAGATTCTAATGTAAAGAAAATTAAATTATAAATTTTTATAAAAAAAATTATTTACAGTCATTTATAAAATAAACATTTTATAATATAAGATCATAATTTTTTTTATTTTAATTGAATGATTTTTGAAGTAAAGATATCAAATAAAAAAATTATTGTATAAATATTATATATTAAATTGAACTATAGTGAAATAAAATTTAGTTAAATAAATATTATTGATCTTAATTCGTATAAGTTTAATAAATTTGATTAATTTTGATCTTAAGCAGATAATAAATTTACATTTATGAATTATGTTTTTAAGTTGTTACAAAATAAAATTTATTTTATGATCATAATTTCGATGATTTAAAAATATAATTTTATGGATCATGCGAATATATATTTACAATATAAAATCTATATATATAATTTTTACTTGTTTTTATTACATATGTAGAATTTTTATTTTGTATAGTTATGATTTAACATATGACATTTATTATTTTATTTAATATATATAGTTATTTTTATAAATTATTATGACGAATGTTTATGAATTTTAATTCATGGTTGAGTTTTTTTTTATATTTGAGATTG